>PVJX010009745.1:0-59806 GCA_004027295.1 Dolichotis patagonum | reverse complement strand
TCATTTGATATCATTTCAGACATTTCAGGTGTATGGCTTCTTTTTTCTTCTATGTACACAGCTTCTAAGCTTTCTTGGGGAGGGCTAGGGCTTTGAGCCTGCCTTTTGGTCTTGCCTTTTGTCATTTTTCTGTATTTCCTTACTTTGAGCGGTGTTCCAAAGCTTTCTCTGCTTATGTGGCAAATTACCTGTTACACCCACAGTTCCTGGACGGGCAGTGGCTCCCCCACAGGCTCTTGGCTTCCTCACAGGGTCCTAACTCCCCTCTGTGGGCTCCTGGCTCCCTAAGTTGTAAGGTGAATGCTGGGTGTGGCCACCCTGGAGCCTGTGGAATCTCAGGTAGGCCAGGCCTCCGTGCTTTGTCCCAGGCAGTTCTCCAGGAGGTTCCCTGTGAGTGAAGAGCCTACAGGTCCCAAAGAGTCAGGCCAGAATGTTGGTTTCTGAAAAGTTCCCGGTCCCAAACAGACCTGGCCAAGATGCCAGTCTCCACAATATTCCCAATCCAAACAGCCCGGGCCACTCTGCGTGTCCAAGAGTTTTGGGTCCCAAAGAGACAGGCCGAGATGCTGGTTTCTGGGAGACTTCCTGGGGGCGAAGGGCGGGGCTATGGGCCCAAACAGACCTGGCCCAGATGCCGATCTCCAGGCAGTTCCCAGTCCCAAAGAGTCGAGCCGAGATGCAGGTCTGCGCAGACTTTCGATCCAAACAGCCCAGGCCACTCTATGGGTCTGAGAATTTCGGGTCCCAAAGAAACAGCCTGAGATGCTGCTTTCTGGGAGACTTCCTGGGGGTGAAGATCAGTAATGCTTTAAAAGGTCAAGTTGCAAAGTTGCAGTTAACACTGACACAGTTTTTTATGCTAAACATCTCATCGGGCATAGATTTGATGATGCTGTTAACCCGTCTGATACTGATGAGGTGAATGATACAGGCAAGCCCAAAGTCCAAGTGGGATACAAAGAAGAGACAAAGAGTAGGTATCCTCTATGGATGGAAATCGCAAAGGCTTTCCTCAGGAACAAGCTGTGATCATTGTGCATACTAGCTTTAGTGACTCTCAGCATCAGGCAACTGAAGATATGGGATGCTGGCCTCTATGTACTTGGAATTACCCATGAGCCAACAGCTGCTGCTATTGCTTATGACTTTGACAAAAAGTTTGGAGCCAAAAGAAATATGCCAATTTTTTATAGGAGGTGGCACTTTTGATACTTCACTATTGAAGATGGAATCTTTGAGGTCAAAGCTACAGCTGAAGATGCCCACTTAGGTGGAAAAGACTTTGACAAGTGAATGATCAAATATTTTATTGCTGCACTGAAGCCCAAGCATAAAAAGGACGTCAGTGAGAACAAGAGAGATGTTCACTGTCTCCATGCTGCACGTGAATGAGTTAAGCAAACCAGTTTTGACACTGATTCCCTCTGTGAAGGAATCGAACTCTATACTTCCATTACTTAGGCTTGATTTGAAGAGTGGAATACTGACCTAGTCTGTGGCACTCTGGACTCTGTGGAGGAGGCCCTTCAAGAGGCCAAGCTGAACAAGTCACAGGTTCATGACAGTGTCTTGCTGCGTGGTTCTACCCATATCCCCATGATCCAGAAGCTTCTACAAGATCTCTTCAGTGGAAAAGAACTGAGTAAGAGCATTGACACTGATGATGCTGTTGCTTATGGTGCGGCTGTCTGGACAGCCATTTTGTCTGAGGACGAGTCTGAAAATGCTCAACATTCGCTGCTCTTGGATATCATACATCTGTCATTTGGTACTGAAACTGCTAGTGGAATCATGGCTGTCCTCATCAAGCACACCACTCCTACCAAGCAGACACAGACCTTCACTATCTACTCTGACAACCAGCTCATTCAGGTGTATGAGGGGAAGCTCACCATGACCAGGAATAGCAGCCTTCTCGGCAAGTTTCAGCTCACAGGCACACCTCCTGCACCTGTGGTGTTCCTCAGATCAAAGTCACTTTTGATAGTTACGCCAGCGGCATCCTTACTGTCACTGCTCTGGTTAGAGTACAGGAAGCAAGAACAAGATTACCATCTCTACTGACAAAGGACATATGAGCAAAGAAGACTTAGAGGTTATGGTCTAGGTAGAGAAGTGCAACACTGAAGGTGAGAAGCAGAGGACAAGGTGTCCTCTGAGAATTCACTAGAGTCCTGTGCTTTCAACAGAAAAGCAACTATAGAAGATGAGAAACTTCAGGGCAAGATCAATGATGAAGATAAACAGAAGGTTCCTGCCAAATGTAATGAAATCAGCTGGCTAGATAAGAGTCAGATTGCAGAGAAGAAGAAATTCGAACCTCAGCAGCGAAGCTGGAGAAAATCTGTGATCCTAATGTTCTCTAGCTGCACCAAGGTAGCTGGCACACTTGGAGGACTGCCTGGGGCTGCCCTGGTGGGCGAGCTCCTTCCTCTCATGGTGCTGCCTCAGGCCCCACCCTTGAAGAGGTTGATTAGGCAACAGGTATAGCTTTGTTCCATGCAGTGAAACATTGAAGGACCTTCAATTTTTGTAGCAAGTTTTGTGGTGGCTTTAAAGGTATTAACTGCTATAGTCAAATCCTGGGCATGCTCAATACTTGGCTATGGAGTAAGTGTGCAGAAAAAAGGTATCATTGCACTTTATAAGCTCTGTGCCTTAAATAAAACTACTTCAAACTTGCACCATAAACAATGTGAATATGGGGATGGAAGTTCAGCTGTTTCCCTGATAAGAATGTGGGATCTAGGAAAGGGTGCTGCCTACATCAGCCCCCAGCCCACAGGACCTGGCCCCAGCCATCTCACTCACTCGCCTTTGTGGTGAGCATCTTACTACTGAGGGCTTTCTGCAGATCCTCCAGTTACAGTGAGGACTGCTCTTTTCTATCCAGGCAAATCCTACATGTAGATTAAATGTGGGCAGCAATGAGTTTGGTAGATTCAAGAAGACTGCCAGTGTTCTTTATGCCCACACCACCTGGAAGAAAAGCAGATGTTGCTTTTGACTTTAAAATGTTCACTTTCGTCTCACAAATCTTTTTATAGATCAGAAACATCATTTTTCCTTTAAATATGTGTACAATTATTACTTAAATTGAGATGAAATTGCCTTTAGCTATCTGGTGTTGGTCCCATGGCTGAGGGTGCCCCAAGCTTCCATTTCACCCTCTGCTCTACCCTCTGTTCTCTGTCTCCACTGTTCCACATGAGTCATGTATTCCTGGACGCGTCCTTTTTATTTGCCAACTAGATTCTCGTTCTTCGTGGCTTTAACTCAGACATCTCTGACCAGCCTCTTCCCTCGTGGGTCAGTTTTTAGCTCCTAGCTTCATGTGAACCAAACTGATTGCACTGCCTCTATCCTTGGGGTCTCTTGAGTATGCAGTAGAGAAAACCAGCACTTGTCTTACTGGACCATGAATCCTTTGAGGTCAGAAAAATGGTTTTCATCTTGAAAAATGGTTTCATCATAAATATTTATTGAATGAAATGCAGCCTCTGGCTATGGGTTAAACCTCCTCTAGTTCCTAGAAACTCAGAACAGTGTGCTTTGGCTAGGACAAACTAAATAGTTTTCAAGGCAACTGAATTTGTAGTTATAAATTAACACATTGATATTATGGTAAAATATCTACTTAGCATAGACTCCATGCATCTTCAAATCAGCAGGCACAGAGTTCACAACCTTGGGTCACTGAACCACCAACACATCGCTGTACACTGAGATGAGGAAGTGGCCCAAGTGCCATCCCATCTTACCCACTACGTTTATGTGTGGTGCGATGCTAGGATAGAGAAGACCTGAGATGCCCTTGCCTTGTGAATCTGCACGTCAGAAGGATGTGCCTAGGAAATCGAAGGGAAAATCTCTGTCCACTGCACGAAAAGCTAGAGTCACCATCCCTCAGTCTTGAAGGTGCCCTGAGGTCAGGTCTGGACTGAGGCTCTAATGGGCCACTCCCACAGGAGGGTGAAGAGAGGAGCTGGGCCCAACATGGTTTCACTCTGGAGGAATGGGCACCAAGCCTTTCTCCACAGTATCATTGAGTTTCAGGTTCAAGGACAGTCTCCAGAATGCAACTTTCTATGCCATCTGTATTTATAAACAACAAGAGACAGAATTGGCAGGGATAAAGGGAATGTAGAACAGATGACTAGGAGCATGGAGTCACTTGTTGACTTGTTTATTCGGAGGAGTAACATAAATCAAAGAACAAAAAAACAACTCCTTAGTCAACCAGGAAGCAGAAATCCCACCCCCAAGGACTTCTGTGTTCAAGAGAAGGCTGATTATGCGTTAACAAATGCTTTATTACTGTCCGGAGAGGAGTCTAGCTGCTTCATCAGCTGGCTCTATTTCTAATTTTCTTAAATTCAGGAAAATGTGCAAAATGACTTCATGCCAATCTCACATGCTACAAAGCAGGTTTGTTTGGGTGGTGCTGGCAAAGAGGCTGCTGGCTAATTGTTAATGTACACTAGAAGGCATCTGATGTGAAATTCATAATTGAAACGTTATGAGCAGTTTAGCATATGGATCCTTCACATCCACTTAATTGCTAGTTTAGTAATAATTTTATGTAATGAGGCATTATTAATAATACGTGAAATACTAAATTGACGTAATACCCTAAAAACGTAATATGACATTTGCCACTGAAAGAATATGATTCCAGTTGACTTTATGATGATCTCAAAAACACATATGACACTACATAAAATATTAAATTAGTCCTTAGAAACAGCTTGGTTATGATGCATTTCAAACTCATTCTCCAAATTATAATTCATTTTTGAGAAATAGTGCAAAACTTTGCCCAGTATTGCAGGCGCCCATTGACAGAAGCTCTCTGACCCTTCGCCATGGCAAGTGTGCTGTTTCACAGCTGGAGGTGCCTGCTGGAGCAGGAGGTGGCAGCAGGCAGAAAGGTCATCCATGCCACACACTGAGGAAATGTGGGGAGGCAGGAAGGAGCCCAAGGTTGGCTCTCTATAGACCGCTTAAAAGGTCATCATACAACAGGATTTTCGTACTTTTAAAAAATCTTGCCACAGTTCTTAAAACCTGATGAATGAGTCATGATTGTCTTTTGGGTTTATTTTCTTTTTCAGGTACCAGGGATTGAACTCATGACCTTGCACTTTCTAGGCAAGTGCTTATGCCATTGAGCTAAATCCCTGAACCATGATTGTCTTTTGAGAGTCTGAAAGGAGGACACAACTGGAGGCCCTCAAACCATACATTTACTTATTTGAAAGTTGTAACGGAAGCTGATGAGCTGGTAAATAAATTCAATCTTTTCTAACTCAGCAACTATCCTATCATGAAAAAAAGGGAAAACATGCCAAAAAGAAAAGAAAAACAAAAAAGCAAACACACACACACACAATCGAAAACAAAACCTTGGTTTTGCTCTCCAAGAGGCTGAGGCAGGAGGCACACAAACTCCAGCCTGGCCCAGGCAACTTGGTCACTTTGCAAGATTCTGTCTGAAAGTAACAGTGTTTAAAAAGGGATGGAGGTGAAACTGGGGACAAAGGCCCAGAAAAAAATAAGGAAAATGTTGCTTTTTCTGACTTCAATAATAAATATAAAAGACCACTGAATCTGATGCCCATTGTGCACATCCTGTTTGGGGCTGGTGATATTTGGGTGAATGTTGTAGTCAGGGGTCGTGAGGAGAACAATTACAATCAGGACACAGAATTTATAATATTATTTATGATGGTTACCCAGAATTAAACACAGGAAAGTGCAGGAAATCTGTCCACAACACTAAAGACCTAGAAAATCCAGCCGAGGGCCTGGATCCCACAGCAATGTCCTGCATGAGTCCAGCTAAAGACCTGGAGCCCACGACAATGCCTCCCCCAAGTCCAACTGGAGGTCTAGAGCCCATGACAAGGACTCACACCAGTCTCTTTTACGGATCTCTGCTGGGAAGGCCGAGAGGTCAGCAGTAGAAGCTAGAAAGCCTACACCAGTGGGGTGAAGGAGCTGTGCTGAGAGCTGAGGATTCTACACTGGAGCTGAGAAATCATGCTCCTAATAAGAACCAGAGCTGCCCTGAAAAGCACCACAGCCATCCTGAGCGACACGGAGGTCCTGAGCTCCTCCAACAATAAAAACAGTCAAGTACGGACCAGAAAACCAGCATGATGAGTTTGTCCTGGAGATTAAACGGTACATGTCTTCCCCTCTGGAGCCAGGAGTGATGCTCCATGTACGATCTCCAAAGCTCCCCCAAAGTGAATCACAGCCACTCTCACCAACAAGGTCCCAAGCTCCTCTGATGATAATGGCCAAACTCATATTGGGAAAACTAGCCATGACAAGCTCCTCCAGGAGAACCAACAGCTCAAAAGAGCAACGTTTAGGAGAACCCACAATGCCTAGTTCCTCTTCTCCATGTTTCTATTTATGTTGGCAGCTTTCCTCAGGTGGGCCATCTACACTCAGCACCATGGTGTTAAGTTGACCACCAGTTTTTAATCTGTAATAGTGAGTAATAACATCCATGAAGTGTGACTGTCTTGCTTTTATTTCAACAATATTATTTGAGAAGATGTTGTAATGTGCATTTTAGCATAATTTGTATTCTTTTAACAGTAATGATCTAAATGACTAAAAATATCATAACAAATTAATAAAAATAATATAATTCACATATTTTTCAAAATGTCTATAACACTTAAAATCGTTTCTCGAAGTACTTATTTCTGTCTAAAATTATAATTAACTAATAAGTATAACATTTAAATCATTTAAATATTCTGAAAACATAGGCTTTGATATTTAATTAAATCTTACTAAATATTTTATAAATACAAAGCCATTTGTGATTATAGTATTCAACCTCCACCTGATATCGATGTAAGGATCTTGTTTCACACTTCACATATAAATCATACAAATATCTATGTGTATGTGTACATAAATAAATGCATGTTTATATATAAATTTAAGAGTCATATAAATTATTTAATATTGTGAAACCTTCCTCAGCTGCCAAATGCAGCCATTGCAAATACTGTGCTAACTTGTGAATCAGTGGTTGGAACTCCGGCAACAAAAAGTCAGAGTCTGAGATGCTCGCCAGGGCTGGGAAGTGAGCCTTCATAGAATCTGACAAGCTAATCACTTTGCCTTTTCTCTTACCTAAGCACTTCAGTCACACAACTTCCCATCTTCAAAGCAGTGTCCTTCTCTGAAGTCAGAGCCACAGTCCACGCATTTTCCCAGCATGTGGCTATAGGCAGCTTTTGTTTTTGAGGGCATGGGGCAAGTCACATGGGAAAACGTCTCCTGGGACCTGAAGGTATAAGTTGTATCAGTTGGTGCTGAGGGGTTGGGTACCTCCATCAGCAGTGAGCAGGTCCCAGGTGTTCCTTGGTAGGCGTGTGCACACGTGTGTGCGAATATGGCTGGGGACTCCTGAACAGGAAGGGCCCCATTAACAAGGCCACCTCTTGCCTGACTGTAAGCATCGCACACTTTGCGGGGCACATACACAGAAACAGTTTAATAAATATTACTTTCACCTTAATTAATAACATGGTTTATGAGACTGCTTTCCTCTTTAAATCAGATCCTTTGAGCTCAAATCTTCTCCCACCTGTTTGTAGTGTGATCTGGGGACAGTGGCCATCATGGATGGAATTCGGTATTTGTGTCCGAGTCTGGTTCGGCAGACTTCCTAGGTATTACCCTCCTGCTTGCTATGTATTGAAGTACCTTCATATCACCAGTTAACAATAGGTACTCCGAACCCAAGGTGAGTCTCCTGCCTCTGTCTTCTTCCTCCTCCCCTCCCTGAAACCCACTTCCCAAGCCGTGTCGTGAGGAGCCTTGCAGACAGCTCAGGGGTTCTAACCTCATACTTTACATTCCCATAACAGGCAGAGAAGTAGTAATGAAAGGCGCAGTGATTAATACAGTCACATTTGCACCTGAAGATATGCTGCAGAGAGCACTGCTACTCAGTATTTCTGGATGACACCAGTTTATCAGGGTAATAGGAGGAGAAGAGAGGCCCCTGCATGGTGACGTTGGTGATTGAAATCTGATTCAGGGTCAGCTAGGAGTGCTTATTTCCATACTGACAGATGTCCAGTGGCTTTTGTCAAGTGAATTGGTGGCCTTTATCCAGTTCCAAGTGGCCAGATGTCCAGATCATTGTAGTCACTCTTCTAAGATGATGTGTGATCTGTCTATGGCCCTTCTTGGGCTTTTTGGCTCTGAGTTTGGAACTGAATGGAGCAGAGACTGAGCCGGCCCCAAACCCAGCACTGTGATTCCAAAGCAAAACCGAATGGCTGCCTGTGCCCAGCACCACCCATTATGCAGACAGACCTAGATTTTAATCTGCATGAAATGTCATTTTGGCATTTTCCAAAACACCCACAAAAAAAAAAAAAAAAAAACTGGTTTCCAAAGTCCTCTTCTTTATGGTCTGTGTTTTTTGTCCTGAATGCTCATAAAGGCTGGCGAGACTGAAAGCAAGGAGGAAGTCAGTGCAATGGGACATTTTAAAAGTTGAAATCACTTCATTCTGATTTCCAAAGCCCAAGTCAATCCAATCTCTTCAGCCAGGTAGAAGGCAGCTGAAGGTTTCTTCCAGAGGTTGGCTCAGCACCAGGACTTTCCAATTATGGAATGGATTCAAGCTGAATGTGTTTAGATAACGTTTGTGTTCAGAGGCGGATTCAGGTCTGGTGGTTCCTAAATTACACGATTTGGAAGTCTCTTTAAGAAACCAAATACAGAATCATAAATTAAACATTTAAAAGGCCTAATCAGGGTTTAGCAAGGGCCCTAGCAACTGAAGAGCCCTGGGAGAAAGCTTTGGTAGCTCTCGATGCATCGCTTCCATCCCAGGCGTCTCACCTGCAGGGCAGAGACAGACTCTGTGAAGCTGTAACCCTGTTTTGCTCTTGAAGATTCTTTTTTTGCTGCTACTTTGTCTACCTTAAGGGAAATGCAAGTTTGACAAAATCTGGGTTTATGTACCAGGAGAAAATGGATTTTCTGTCATTTAAAAGAGATCTGATTAATGGTCCACTCCCATACAAATTCTTGAGAAAATGTGAGTTGTGTGACTACATGAAAATAAGTGTAGATTTTGTGCTCTTTTTTTTTTTAAGATTAAAAGTGAGGATACCCAGTATGCACATTTGGAAAATTTCTCTACAGTAAAAAAAAAAAAAAAAACAAAACTACACAGTAAACAGCTCAGTGAGTTCTGGGGCAGAGGGGAGCAGAGCAGGTGGGTGTTGTGGGGGGGCTGGGGTGGGAGGGCCAGGATGGGGTGGGCAACATCCCGGGTCTTGCTCCAAAATTCCAGGTGAGATGCTGCTGCTGAAGGTTCATTTTTATTTGGTATAAAAACACCAATATGTTTTTTTTTCTTCCTAGGTTTATGAAAGGTGATGGCTTTGAGAGTCAGATGAGACTCTCAGTAGAAAGGGTGACATAATAAAGACTATTTATTTGGTCTTGGGCCCTGGTTCCTGGTACAGAGCTACTGATACCTAACTTAAATGATAGGAATGTTGGATCTTTTGTTGTAATGTTTGGTCTGTGACTGCAGTTCCTGGCTCAGCACTCCTACATTCCTTACAATTTCTTGGGTGGAAATGTCTTTTGATCGAATGACAGGCTTCTTGGTGGGCTCCTGGGAAGTTTCAGGATGCACATTGCTCACCAGAAAGGCCAAGCCATGATTAGAAGCTTTGTATTTTGAACTTCACTCTGCACTCATCCTCTGGGCTCAGAGATTAGGATAATGATCGCACACACTCGTGTGATAGAGCCTGCCTTAAAATCCCTTAACATAACATTTGGTGAGTGCTTCCAGGTTGGTGAGTGCCAAGAGGGCAGCACATCCCACATGTACAGGGATGGGGGCCCTGTGCTTGGGTCTCTTCCAGACTTGTCCCTGTGCATTTCTTCAATTAGCTGTTCATTTGCATCCTTTATGAAATCCTTTATAAGGAGGCAGTGAATATATTTCTCCGAGTTCTATGAGCCATTATGGCAAGTTATGGAACCACAGGAGCTGAGTAGGGGAACAGAGCTCTAATTTGTAGCCAAGTTGAACAAAGTATGGGTAACCTGGGACCTGTGACTGTGACCAGTGTCTGAAATGGGGACAGTCTTGTGAGCGGGAACCCTTTATGGAGGGATCTGTACTAACTCCAGGTAGTCAGTATCAGGGCACGCAATGGGTGTGTGAAGAGCTGGGGAACTGGGTGGTATAGGGAGACCCCACACTCACCTGGTTGTAGAAGTAGTGGAGAGTTGGGTATAGTAGAGAAAACTGCTTTCCCTCTGTGATCCAAAGTGGGCAGAGCATGAGATGGCATGGCACAGGCAAGGGTGAGACAGGGCCAGGCTCCCTGCAGCCCATGCTGCTCCTGGTGAGCCTCATGCTGTGGAGCAGACAGTAGTGGGCATTGGGTCCTTGTGACGAAGGTGAGGTGCCTCACTTTTTCATAAATTATTGAAAAGTGTTTTTAGATTTCCAAATATAAAGAATTTTTTAAGTTACTTACTTCTGTGTTGTGGTAGTCTTTCTTTAAGATAGGTTAAGATCTTACTCAATTTTTTGGAAATATTCCTTGTTCCTTGTGCTTGAGAAAAATGTACACTCCCTATCTGCTGAGAGAATTCTGTGTATGTCCATCATGTGAAGTTGATCGGGCCTAAATCCTCTAAGCCTTCTCTGATTCTCTATCTGCCTGACCTGCCAAAATTAGAGAAAGAAAAGGAAAAAACAACTCAATTTTAAGATGCACAAAAGACCTGAATAGGCATTATACAAACTAGAAAATATATATTGTCAATAAGCATCCTGGAAGAGCTGAGCTCATCAGTAACAAGAGAAATATAAATCAAGGCTCCAATGAGATACCATTTTTGTGCATTTAACCTATGAAAATAAATAAATTTGACAATACCAAGTGTGGAAAGGATATAGGTTAAAAGGTTTCTTATTTATTACTAGTAAGAATACAAGAAGATATGACTTGCCAGGCATAGAAATACACTCCTATAGTCTCAGCTACTTGGGAAGTTGAAGCAGGAGGGTTATAAATTTGAGGTCAGTTTAGGCAACTTAGCAAGACCCTGTCTGAACAACAAACAAACAAATAGAACTGAGAATTTAGCTCAGTGGCAGAACACTCCTGGTTTCAATTCTTAGTACCATAATAAATAAATGAATAAATAAATAAATAAATAAATAAGACATAAGTACTTTGAAAGGTGACATGACATTGTTTTATAAACATGAGCATATCTACCACATGTTAGATTAGTGCCATTCCTAGGATGATAGCCAAGAGGCATTCTACACACATGAAGCAAAAAACTTACCTAATAAAAAATTCATTGCAGCACTACTTCTAATAGAAAGACTAGAAAAATTTTCAGTGTCCATTAACATCTAAATGAATAACAAATGAAGTCCTTTATGGCAATGGCAATGAATGGACTCTACTCGCAACAATATGAATAGATCTTAATGATACAGTGTTACATATGTTAAAAAAATGAGGTCCCCTAAGTTATCTGTGATGCCTTTTATGAAGTTTAAACTAAATCATTTAGCTATATATATATACATATATATACAAATATTCATATATAATAAAACATCTATCTTACTACATATATAAGATAACTCAGGATAATGGCTGTCTTATGGAAGCAAAAGAGAGGAGCACAAAAGTGAATGTAAACTATTTTCAATGTCTTGATTTTGGGGTTGAGTGGTGAATATATAGATGTTCATGACATTATAAGAAGAAACAAACTATAGCATCACAGATGAAAACATGAAGCCTACATGTCAGAAGCCAACAGAATAAAATGCTTCTGTTCACTTGCAGTTCCACTTAAACATAAATAAATGGTGTAGACAATGAGAAGGGGGAGCCAAGACCCCGCTACCTGCGTGCACTGTGGAGTGCTCTTGCACAAGGTTAGCAGAAATCTGCTCCCCTTAGAAATGTTGGCAGACTGTGCCCCAAGGAGAAGCTTGGGGCTGGGATGACGCTGAACAAGTCTGATGCTCACCTTTCCAAGGCCACAGGTGGCCCAGCTCCTCTCAAATTCAAGGGCAAAGTGGCCAGGAAGATTTCATCTGAAATGTTTCCCACTCTCCCCAGCCCCAGACCAACCCCTGTCTTGTCCAACTCTTGGCAACTGAGGGAGGCTTCAGAGAGGGATGAAGTCAGCCTTTAGTGAACCAACAGAGGAGAGCTAGGGAATAAACTGCTCATCTTACTGTTCTGCCACCTTCCCAGCTCCTTCTAGTGCCTTCCGTTTCCATCAGCCTCACAAAGAAAATGGTGCTTCAGCTTCCGGTGAAAGCCAGGTGACAAAAGACCCACTGAGGCAGTCATGCAAGCCAGCCTCCTGGCACACAGGTCAAGATGGAGAGCCAGGAGGACATCTGGAGGGACAAGCAGAGAAGGACAAGAGGTAGGAATAGCTGTTCTGAGCGGGGCTTCTGGGAGTGGGGCTTTGCCATCTTTTTCCTCTTCCTTCCTGGAATGCAGACACAGGACCTGCATTTTGATCATAAATGTACAACATACCTAGAAAGAAAGACAGAGGGATCCTGGAGGGAGTGTGAAATACCTAGCTCCAGAGTCACCATCGCATAATTAAGACTTTCAAAAACCTCGCACCTTTTTGTGAGGCTTCTGGCACACGCACCCAGGGCACCCATAACTCAGATACCTGACACAGCTCCAGGCCAGACTCCAACCTGACACAACTGAACTATACAGTAACTTTCTGTTCCTTTCAATGAACTAGCCAGTAAGCATCATTTTTTAATAATTTGAGTTAATATTTGATACTTCATAAAAGAGAGATTCATTCATCTTCATTTTTAAAATTTAAAATTAACATAATTTAATTAACATTAGAAACAAGCTGAATGTCAATAATTTGTATTTTATTTGCATGTTAATTGACAAACAACCCAAAGTTTTTCTTTATTCTTTCTGGCTTATTTATGATTGCTAAGTTTGGGAGTAAATAAAGTGTCCAGTTCATAAAACTTGCCTAGACTTCTACTTATGATATTCACTTTTCAAACAAATTATTTGTACAATCCTAATTTGTATAATAAAGACTTTACACCTGGAAAATAATTATGAAAGCATGATGAGAAATAGGATAATAAAAAGCCAGAATGAATTAAATCTGCTTTCTCATAGCTGAAAAGCAAGAAAAGATAGTATATAACTGGTTGTATTGGTATTTTTTTAAATCTATTTGTGTGATGTATCAGTGCATTATATATTATTGAAAAGTTATGCAACTTCTTAGTAGCATCTATAATTTTTGAATATCAATTAATATTTTGACAACACTGGAGTTTAGCAATTAAAAGAATTCAACTGGTGGGTTTATGACAATGAAAATAATTACTTTTTTGTGGATTTCTTATGGAGGCGATTGTACATGTATAAACTTGTGATTTGTGATTAGGTAGTCCTCAAAGAATTGTGTCTTACTTTCTTTTTCTCATTGCTGAGACAGAGTACCAGACACCCAAAGAGGGAGAAGGAAAGGTTTGTTTAGCTCACAGTTTGTAGAGGTTTGAGTTCATAGCTGCTGGCTCCACAGCAGAGTGGATGGCAGTGGGGTATCCCGGAGGTGAAGCAGTTCATGGCAGGCAGAAGTCAGCAAAACAGTGAGGTAGCAAAGTATCCCTCTTTGGGTCCCTTGTACTCTATCCAAGGTACATGCCCTTAGGGTAACAGCACTCTCACCCAGGGTGGGCCTTCCCATTATCCACACTCAGAACTAAGCCAAACCAGTCAGTGAACTGATTTAGTAATTACGCACCCTTGATCCCAGCATCACACACTTCTGATCCAGTCACCTCTGAAAAGCCCCATCTAAGACCACACAAGGCTTTGGTGGGGGTGCCTAGAACAATCCATAACAAGTTGTGAGATTTGTTTATACCCCTTGGTAGACCAGTCAGCACCTGTCCATGTCATCATCACAAGATGCAATTAAATAATTGCATTTTCCAATCTAAATTGAAGGTGTATATGGTCAGAAAAAGAGTATCCAGAAGATCAGGAACAGTGCTAAGAGCAGTAGGACAGAGGTAGGAGCTTCGTGTGCAACAGGCACTCACAGAAAGTACAGATGGACTGAGGAGGACACACACCCACTTCCTTGGGCTTAGAAACCAAAGAACTGTGGCTGACCCAGAACGTGCACTTTAATCACAGGAAAAGTTCCTTGGAATTCTTACCGTATGTTTTGTGCAAACCTCGCTATACAAATCAGATTTCATCTCCTAAACATCTCTGAAAGGGTATCTACTACATGATGTAGCTGTGGGGACTGTCTCAATGTAAACAAGACTGAAAAAAGACACTATCATTTGTTTGCTGAGAAACTTTTCTCCTAGAGATATTGTTTGGGCCAACTTTAGGTAGTGGTGATTGGCTGATTGTGCCTCAGGTTCCCTCATTTCCATCTTGGCACCTGGCTAGACAATCTTTCCCAGCTTTCTGTGGAGTGGGTGCAGTGGTGGGGTGGGCTCTGCCCAGCGGAGAGGAGGTGGCAGGGATGGACACCCTTCTAGGCCTGGCTCACGACAGTCCTGCTGTCTCTCTTTACTATGTGTGGCCTCAGAGGAAGAGAAAGCCAGGAGTTGCCAGGAGTCTGAGTTCTTGATAGGCTGGGCAGCCAGAGCCTCCATGCCCACAGCTCCTGGGCTGTGAGGTGGGCAATAGCCAAACCCATTTATGTGTTAAACCACTGAGGGTGAGGGGCTATGTTCTAGCAGTTAATCCATCCTAGTGAATTAATCTTCAAATATTTATATGAAAAAATATTATTTCATTGCTTTCTCAATTCATACATACAAATAAAAGTAAAGGCATAAGAGATTCACTGTTCATCCCAGTAAAAGTTCAAATAATACCTATTCCCTAACGACTTTGCATATGGTAATAGCCTTCATTAGTAAGACTTCACTTTTAGTGAATAAATGTCAATACCAAGGGCTATTTATTTTATTCATGTTTCCTTCACCTGGAATCTACTTTAAAAGAAATTCAGTTTTCAGAAATCCTTTATGGAATCAGCCTGTCAAAGCACAATGCCCTGCCTGGTTCCTAATGTGGAAGAAAAATAACTCCATGTGTAGTTTTTAAGTGTTTTAAACTTTTAATCCAACTCAACTTTTGGTACAATAAGAATAAATATTTGTGATGTTGGCATATGGTAATAAAAGTATTTTTCTGATTGCCAAATATTTATGTAATATTACCATTGATATCCTAATTTTAAAATGTGTTCAGTATTATAATTATATATTCAGTATATATAGTTATGTATTATATTATTTAAAATACATGTTCAATATTAAGATAGTGAACCTTCAGTCATTTTTTTTCCTTCTAGATACTTTCAATCGACTATTCAGAGAATTTTCTCTACCACAGACTCATTGAATTCGGTTATCTCAAAATAGCTAACACAAAGTAGTATGGATCAACTCCAACTTCAATAGTCATGCTGTAGGAACACAATTCACTTGTTAATTAAGTATACACAGTCTACACTACAGTCTTCTGCTAGCATACAAATCAGTTTGTGAGAACTCTCAGTTGGCCTGAAGAATGACAATAAAATAGACACCTTTCTCCGCTTAGTAGTTGTCTATGGGACTTGTCACCCACTCTGCTTTTAAAATAGTTTGTAGATCAGCCTATGATAATTTTTAAGATGTCACCTCCTTCATTTGTTTCAAAAATATTTAAGCCAATCCACGTGCAGAAGATTGACTCTAGACCTATGTCTCTCACCAAGTGCTAAACCAAAGTCAAATGGATCAAAGAACTAAATGTTAAAACAGAAACACTTAACCTGCTGGAAGACAAAGTAGGTAAAACTCTTGAAATCATAGGCACAGGCAAGGGCTTTCTGAACAGAACCCTCATTGCACAAGAAATAAAATTAAGAATCAACCAGTGGGATTATCTCAAAATTAAAAACTTCTGCACATCAAAAGCAACAATCAACAGAGTGAAAAGATAACCTACAGAATGATAAAAAAAAATTACCAGTTATTACTCAGACAGAGAGCTAATGTCTAGAATATATAAAGAACTCAAGCCAAGTGTGTGGCATACACCTGTAATCCCAGCCCTTGGGAGGCTGATGCAGAATCGCCACGAGTTACATAAACAAGCTTAAGGCAGCCTGCACTACATAGTGGTAGCCTGTCTCAAAAACAAAACAAAACAAAACAAAACAACAACAACAACCAAACAAGCAAAACAGAAGAACTCAACAAATTAGATGTCCTTGAAATTAAAGACTCAATTAAAAAATGGGCAACTGAAATGAATAGACACTTCACAGAAGTACCAATGGCCCGTAAATATATGAAGAAATGTTCAGCACCTCTGGCCATTAAGAAAATACAAATTAAGAGAAAACTGAGATTTATCTTACCCCAGAAAAAGTGGCTATCACCAAGAAATCCAATAGTAACAAGTGGTGGTGAGGCTTCAGGGATAAAGGAACACTATAGAAATCAGTATAGAGAGTCCTCAAAACACAAAAACTGGAAATTCCATTTGACCCAGCTACTTCCCTTCTAGGAATCTTCTTAAAAGAGTTTTAAAAAATCATACTACAGTGATCCATGCTTACTCATGTTCATAGCAGCATAACTCATAAAAGCTAAATCCTAGAAGCATCCTGTGTGTTCATCAACAGATAAATGGATAAAGAAAAGATGTGATACTTACACACAGTGAAATGCTAGTCACTTATAGGAAAATGGATATACCTTGAAATTATAATATTAAGTGAAATAAACCAGACACACAAGTTTAAATATCAGGTTCTTTTATATGAGAAACCCACATTATACATAAATAGCAAAATAAAAATGTAGTAAAATCATGGATTGTGAGTGACTTGCTCTATGAGTGTTCTACAAGATGAACAAACACGTTCAATAAATTTTAACTTGATAAAGGAGCTATGTCTCGCAATATGTGTAGTACATGACACTGAATGTTATATGATCATAACTGAGCCAATGGTTTTTCTCTCTCTTTCCACTCTTTGTCTTATCTCCTCTCTTCTCTCTCTCTGTCTTATCTCGTCACTTCTCTCTGTCTCTTTCTGTCTGTTTCTCTCTCTCTCTCTCTCTCTCTCTCTCTCTCTCCCTCTGTGTGTGTGTGTGTGTGTGTGTGTGTGTGTGTGTATGTGTGTGAGAATCTCCCAACAGCAAGAGGTTATGGAGGTATGGAGGAGATATCTCACCTGGAGAGGACAAAAAGGTGGACAAATCCCTCACTTCAAAAGGGATTAGGGAATGTGTAAAATGTGGGAAACAATGCAAAATTTTGCACAAAAGCACCACCCAAAGAAGTCTGTAGTGGTGTGAGTGAAAGATCTGTTTAATGACAATGAAATGTCACATTTTCATGAAATCTTCAGAAGGAAGCAAAAGCAATTGTCATTGGATAGTTTCCTTAGTAAAGTTGCAAAAGATTCCACTGAACCAGGAAAGAGCAGCGATTCTGTTGGTGATGGTGAAAGTCATCCTACACAATAACCCTTCTCTCTTGTCTCCTTCATACCAACCACAAAAGTTTTCAAAGGTAAATGCAGGTTAATTTGATCATTTTTCTTTACATTTGTCTTTCTTTACCACCTTTTATCATATTAAAGTATTATAATTCATTTTTATATGAATATTTTTGGACTGTGGAGCAAATCGTCTGAATTTCCATTATTTCTCATAGGGAAATTCGATTTGCTATACAAATGCTTTGAATTACAAGCATGTTTCTGGAACAAACTGTGCTTACAAGGTTTTACCTTAATAGGAAGTAGGAAGATAGATCCTTCTCAAATGGGAAGGAGATCAACAGAGGGAGGAAGGAGGGAGAGTGAGGAGGGAAAGGAGTTGTAAAAAGAATTAAGATGTATTATGTACAGGTACCAAATCTACACAAGGAATGTAAACATTATGCCCTGCATGTATGTACTAATAAAAAATTTTAAACTATTGAAAACATTGTCAGTTAACTTTTTGTCACACTGTAACAAAAATATCTGACATACATAGTTTAAAAGAAGAAAGGTTTATTTTGGCTCACAGTTTCAGAGTTTTCAGTGCATGGTCAGCTGGGTTCACTGCTGTGAGACAGAATCACAGCAGAAGTGAGCAGCAGCCAGGATGGGGGAGAGGGAGAGAGAGAGAGAGAGAGAGAGAGAGAGAGAGAGAGAGAAAGAGCCAACAAAGAAGGGATTAGGGACAAAATACACCCTTCAAAGTCATGCCCCTGGTGACCCTCCTCATCCAATTAGGTCCCGTTTGTTAATAAGTTCATTAGGCTATGAATTCAACAATGAATTACTCCTCTCATGAAATTAGAACCTTTATGTTTTAATCACTTCCTCATCTTTGAAGTTTGCTGCTTTAGGGACCAAGATCCCAACATTTGAGCCTTATCCATAACAGCCGGTCATGAATATTTTGATGGAAACACCATTCTTGGGGATAGCCAACTACCATTTTATAGTTCTACGCAGAAACCCCAGGGATTCACCAACTTTAGATCCAAATGCATGAACTGGTTTTGTCCTGAATGTGACTCAAGTCTGCCCAGTAGTGAGCTCTGTAGGAAAGGACTGTGTCTATTGGATTTCTGATGTACATCCAGCACTTCATGTAATATGTGGAATACAGAAGTGTCTCAAAAACATTTGTTGAAAAGAGGTAGTATAACCAGATAAGGGTGGAAAACCTCAAATGTCATGTAAAGAATCTGGACTTTAACCTGGAGGAATCGGTCATTTGTAGGAAGGGAAGTACATGAACAAATTTCCAATTTTAAAAAGCTGCTCTGGCAGCATCCACTAGATGCACTGATGTCTAAACTGTGTGAGGGCCAGAAGACTCCATCCTTTGGTTTACCATAGTACCCCCAGGACTGAGCACAAGTGCCTGGAAAACAAAATCTACTCAAGAGAAGTCTGCTGACTGGGTGAATAAAGAGCTCATAAGGTGAGTCTCTGAATCTTCCAGAACAAGGTTTCAAGGCCTCCTATGGAACTTTACTCTTGTATGAGGGCTTGTCATGAGGTGATTTCTGAGCCATACTAGTTCCTGACCCTCTGGAATTTCTAAACATTCACCAGGGCAGAGTGAGATATCATTCTAATCTGGCTAAATCTCTTTGGCCCCGACTAAGCATGTGGAGCGGGGCAGGGCTTAGACTAAACTGATTCATTTTCCCAGATGCAGAGAAAAATAAGCTGTCCCTGCCGAACATTGTCTCAAGTGACACTTACTGGGCACCTGAATGTCCTCCTCAGTCCATTCCCACAATAGTAGCCCTCCACTAGGAAGGGTACCCACCATAGCACTAGCAGCTAACTTTATGCTTGATAAATGTGTTTCGACCTTGAGCTCCCAAATTATATATTGCTGTGGGTCAACCAGGCAGCCCCTGGAGGGCTGACCTTGGAATCGTGGGCATCACAGCCTGAAGTGAGAGACTGTCTCTACCTCTGGTGTCCAAGCAGCTCACTAAGTCTGGCTTCTCAGTCTCCTACCTGTTCTCAAATATAACTGAGAAAATTAAACATTTACCTTGATGAGAAAATAGCACTCTCATTGACACTTCTTCACACCCTCACCAATGTGACTTAGTTATAGTTTTTAGTAGCTGTTTTTATATTTTTAATTATTTTGTAGAGTTAAAATATGTAATAATGGATAACTGTGCAATACATTAAATACTTATGGGTATGTTGTGCCTTCTGTTATAATATAAAATCCATCTATTCTGGTTGATGGGTTTTAACCTCACACAGAATACTTTAAACTCCATTTGGACTTGTGCCTACAATCACCTTAGCAAAGTCTCTTAAGTAACTGCGCACAGCCTAATTAGTATGCATTATCAATTAACAAACTTAATAGCTGGCAGATTGATTAGATCCTCTGTTGCAGGGGCAGAGCTGAAGCGAAACAGAATGAAAAATCATTGCACGCATTCTCTGCAGCTTTGTTATTTTCTCAGCTCGCCTCCTCCTCCCTCACACTGCCTTAATGAACGTGTGCATATGGTTCTGCATATCTGTGTATTTGGTAAACCGAGCTTTTCCTAACTCAGGAAGCTCATTCTTGGACAGAGGGAGTTTATGTCTTCTGGGGGGGGATAGCTTCTTACAGGTCATTTTCACCCCTCACCTTGCTCTTTGCATAGCACTGAATTTCAAAAAGCTGCTTCTCCCATCTCAATTATCCTGCTGATGGCAGAGATGGGGGAGGAATACAAAGATGAGGTGAAAGCACACAATCTTAACTGAGGACTACTAGCTTGGGAGTCACTCTGGCAACCATAAAATGCTTCTGGCAATTATTTCCGAAAAGAGCGGCAAGTGGTACAAATGGATTTCCCTGTTCCATCTTGTCTATTTTTGATGGACTGGAAACAATATGAATAAATGAAGGAAAACCCACATTTCCTGAAAGCAGGAATCAGGCTAAAAGGAGTTGCCAACTGTGCTGTTCATAAAATGCTGGCATTATAAGAATTTTATACCTTCCATAAACATTCAACATGAAACTCTAAAAAGACTTCTGAAGGCATTTCCAATACCATAAATTGTCACCTTGTAGTGATGGTTTGGGTTTTATTTTTCTATTTTAAGCAGAATAATGGTTCATGCTGGTTTTTTTATTTATTAGCTGTTCCTGAGTCTTGCATCTTTTTGCTTCTGTGTGAGAAGAGTTATAAGTAGGTACAGAGCAGGCACTGGAAAGCTTTCGTTTCCAGTTCCAAGGACACCTGTGTGCTTCTAGTTTCTGGCCTGCTCCTCTTTGTCTCACAGCAGGGCCCATCTGAAGAACACCAGCATGGTCGACTTTTGCTTGACCATCCTTGGAAAGCAAGGAGCTGCCTGCCCCTTTCCAGGTCCCACCGCTGTCCTCCCGCTCCAGCCCCAGCGGCATCCTCACTTCCGGCACACACAGAACTCACCTGCTCTTGCTTACTTCCCTTCACCCAGGATGCTCCTTATGCTTTGCTTTGGGTTATCACGTAAGTCTCGCCTCCTTAAAAAGGCCTTTGTTGACCTACTGTAAAGTAGTGGCCACCATCAAGCCTTTTCACCCCTGTGTCATGTGGCTGTCATGGTTCTTCCATTGTCTTCCGTTGCCCTGTCTACGTGCTCCTGTATTGCATATCAGCCTGGGGAAGGGCGTAGCTCAGTTGTAGAACACTTGCCTAACACATACTAGGTCCTGGATTCGCTCTCTGGCACCCCTTCCCCAAACGCAAGCTTCCAAGCTCCCCAATATCAAGGACCTCATCATCGTTACTGAGCTCGTTACATTTTAGGAGCTTAAGTAATGTTTGTTCAATGAAAACATGATTGAATAAATGAATAGTGAGTGGTAAGGAACAGGTATTAGTGTGTATGTGTGCAGGGGCAAAAAAAAAAAGGGTACCAAGACTGCCCTCAGAGTAGTGCCCACATTCGCAAAACCAGCCAATGGATGAAGGATTTGAATAAGCATTTTTCTACAGCAGACATACGAGTGACCCATAAGTACGTGAAAAGATGCTAATCAACAGCCAGTAAGGAAGAGCAAGCCAAAACTACTAAAACAACCCACTTCATATCTACCAGAATGGCCAGAATTAGAAGACAATATAACAAGTGTGACTGAGGATGTAGAGAAATTGGAACATCTGCACATGGCTAGGGCGGTTGGAAATGTAAAGTGATGCAGTCTCCATAAAAGTAGTCTGGTAGTTCCTCAAATGTTAAACAGGCAACACAGCAATAAAGAAAACATGCCTGCATAAAAAAGTACATGGATGTTCCCAGGAAAATAAGGAGCAGTTGTCGATGAGGATCAAGTTTCTGTTCAGGATGATGAGAATGTTATGTATAAAAAAAGTGGTGATGACTGAACAGCTCTGTCAGTAACACCTCGGTTCACAAATGCTTCTGCCCATGAACAATTTTGGTTCATGAACAGAAAATTTTGCTTCCATACATAAACTCCTTATCTGGTGACGACCATGACCACAGCCACCTTCCCTCCACAAACACAAGCATGGCCATCTTCCCCATAATTGTGGAACAAATTATTAAATACTACTGTATTTAAAACATGGAGTTTGCTTTAAAGGGATGAACTGCACAGTATGTGAATGACATCTTAATAAAACTCATCTAAAAATATCCATGAAAGTGATTGGAAAGGAATGGCCGGAGATATGAAGAAAACCAGGAATATAGGGTAGCACAGAATATTTCATGAAAGAGGAAGTGTTTCCCAAAGGTCTATGGGGCCAGAGATTTAGTGAGACACGGCTTGGGATGTTCTCATCAGAGCTGGAGGAAGGGAGGTGCTCAGTGGCTTTGTCAAGATAAGCGCAGGGTCTAGGAGCCATAGTTTTCTCAGAAACAGACATGCAATAAAAAGTACAAATATTTCTTTGAAGGTGCAGGGAACACCATGGTAGGGGAATGAAAAGGGATACAGAAAAAGAGATGACAGCCCATAAGGGACAAGCCATTAAGTTAGCTATGGACCAGAGCTGGATCACCGGGGGGGCTCTGGGAGGTTCCCCAGAGCATGTCTTGCTGGCCTGAGAGCCGAGACGTTCACATACCAGCTCCAGAGTCTCTGGCAGAGGCCTGTCTGTGTGATGTGGACTTTCCAATACCCCCAGAACTGGGGCGAGGGGTCATCTGTGGCGTGTGGGGTTAGGGGGCAGGAACTGTCACCATAAGTCCCTGGAGCTCACTGAGCATCTGAGGCCAAGGAAAGGCGCTGATGTGACCACTGCAGAGGCTGGCCCTGCTCTTTAGGGAGGAAGACTGGGCTTTCATCAAGGCTGTGAGAGTGGTGGCAAACAACGCTGGGTACAGGTGTAGGGCCTGGAGACCCATCCGGGGAGGTGAGGCCAGGGAGGTGGGGGGGTGCGGGGGAGAAGGTGGCTTTTGCGTGGAGAGTCTTCTGCTGTGAGTGGGGAGGGGATATGGACAGAGGCTGAGGAGGGTAGAGAGGGCTTCACCCCACAGGAGCCTGGGCTGCTGTGGGAGAAGTCTTCATCTTCGCAGCTGACAGCATGCATCCCCATGCCTGCCTGCCTCTCAGCGAACACCCCCACCTAACAATATGGAAACTCATACAACTCTTTGAAATTTTCTATTCTCTATTTTTGCCTACTTTATGCCCAAATTACTGCTGTCCTGTTTTCTCCAGTGTAAGACCATCAGAGAGTAAAGAGGGAGGAGGGTAGAGAGAAGACCCTGAAACGCAAGGCCTGTCTGGGTCTGTGCTCCTGGTCACAGCGCTGGAACAGACTCAGAGCAGCCTGCGGGAGCTATGATGTTCACTTGGAGCTTCCAGTGCTCAGGGCTCCCCAGCGCTCAGGTTCCAGGAAGTGCTTTTCAGCTGAATTGGACTGATGAGGCCAGCTGAGGTTGTCCAGTTGAGTTTCTCTCCCCAGCCAGCATCCTTTGGGGCCCCTCCTGGGCCTGATTATCTATTTATGGCCTTTCCTAGCTCCCATTCAGCCCCAGAGACTTAAGCCCTTCCTGAACAGCCAGAGTTCTCCTCCCTCCCGCCTCCACACACAGACATGGGCTTAGTTCTCTCTGACCAAGGGTGGATTCACTGCCATCTTCCCAGCTGGTACCCACCCTTCTTGCCCGGCAGCTGGAACTCTCCGGTGTGCCCCCACTAGGCTCTCTGATATTAGATTCCACAAACTGCTCATGTTTCAAAAGGCAAACTTGTGAAACAATAATTTGCCAACTTAATAACAGCATCAAAATTGTCATCTATTATCACCACGACTTTGTATGAGAAAGACATTTTACGACAACAAAACCACCACAAAATAATAAACAGATACTTCCAGAGTGATGTTTGAAGGCTACTTGCCAAGTCAGAATAGTTGGTAAATATGTAACTTCTCTCCTTCCTGCTCTTCTTTCTTTTCATCTACTTCTCCTTCCTCTTCCCCTTTCCATTCTCCTCCTCCTATTCCTCCTCCTGTTCCTTCTCCTCCTCCTCCCCCTCCTTCTCCTCCTCTTCCTCCTTTTCCCTTCTTCTTCAACTTTACTGTGGTACTACAGACTGGTCAAAGTTTCACCAAAGATCAGTGTTAAAGAACCATTGGTCTATGTGACCAGGAGGAGAAATTTAGGTCCAGAAGTCCTAGTTGCAAGGAGATATATTAGGGTCACACTGAACACATATAGGTGTCAGTGAACTGGCAGGTTCATCCCAGTTAACAGGGTAAATGGCAGAAGCACAGTATGGCTTTCCTGCACTGCTTCAGACTTTCACCCGGTTCCCAGCTCATCCCTGACCCCATGCCTCCCAATCCAGTTTGGTCTTCACTTCCGTGAGATAACTTCTAAATCCCTCACAGCATTTTATAGTCATGCTGCCATTTTAGGGGAATCAATCTTCAGAATCTCTGACAACATTTTATTTTATTTTTTATTTTAAAGAGAATAAAACAAAGCAGAACAAAGCAGATCAGAACAAAACAATGCAAGCAACACAGGATTTCAAAACAAGACAACGGGAAATCAACCATGGCTACCACAATGTCTCCTGTTCTCTCTGAAATAGTTATCCATTTCTTCACACATAATGAATTCAAACAAGACAAAATAGTATAAAACTGATCAAAACAAAAGAATGAAATCATCACAGGTCTTCAAAACTAGACAATAGGAAAATCAGCAGTGACTACCATAATGTTTCTTGTTCTCTTCAAAATAGCTGTCCACACCTTCACACATACTGAAATTAAATAATACAAAACAGACTAAAACCAGTCAAAACAAAGAATAAAAGTATTACTGGACTTCACAATAAGATGCTAAGAAATCAGCAATGGCTACCAGAATATCTTGTTTTCTTCAAAGTAGTTGTTCACACCATCATACATAATAAAATCAATTGTTGTAAATTCTTTAGAAGTTCTAGGCATGTATAAGCCTATACATGTATACCTATCCTTCTGGTTTTAGAGGTAAAAACAAAACAAACAAAATAAATTATGAGAAAAATAAGAAATAAAAGAGACAAATAACAATAACAAAGAGCCCAAAAACAATGGCAATATAGGCTTTCAAAACAAGTTGGTAAGAACATAAGTAAGGTTGTTATTTTGCATGGTTATCTTCAAAAGAGTTACTCAGATTATCAGATATAAAGATGTAAAATTGATCTGATCCTATGAATGCTAACTGTTTTAGTCTAAGAACCAATAGAGTTAGTAGCACAATCATCTTAGCTATCTTAAGTGGGTATATACACATTTGTGTCTTTTTTCTTTTCCCTTTCTTCTTTTCTCCTTTTTCTTGAGTTATTTTTTCCCCTTCGAGCAGTTTCTTACCCTTTCACAATATTTAGTGAGATTTTGGATCTTATTTACTCTTTCAGTTTCTTATGCTAGGGAGACAATATGATATTTACACATGTGAGTTTGATTTATTTCACTTAGGAGTATGGTCTCAAGTCACATCCATTTACCTATAAAAGCCTCAATGTGATCCTTCTATAGCTGAGTAATACTCTATTGTATAAAAATACCACATCTTTTTTTTATCTATTCCTCAGTTGATGGGCATTTAGGTTGTTTCCAAGATCTGGCTATTACAAATTGTGCTGCTATAAACATGGGTGCACATACATCACTGTGGTGTGATGTTTTCAGTTCTTCTGGGAATATGCCTAGAAGTGGAATAGCTGGGTCAAATGGGAACTCCAGACACAGCTTTTTGAGGAATCTCCAGAGTGATTTCCACAGTGGTTACACCAGTCTACACTTGCACCAATAATGCACAAGAGTTCCTTTGCCCCCACATCCCCTCCAGCATTTGTTATTGATGGTTTTCTTGATCTTGGCCATTCTTCCTGGAGTAAGATGGAATGTGTGGTTCTAATTTGCATTTCTCTAATGACCATTGATGCTGAACATTTTTTCATGTATTTATTTGTCATTTGTATTTCTTTAGCTGAGAAGTGTGTATCCATGTCAGATGCCCATTTTTGGATTGGATCTTTGAATCATTCTTTATATGTTATAGATAGGCGCTCATTGTTTGAGGGACAGTTAACTAAGATTCTTTCGAATTTGTGGGTTTACTTTTCACTATGTTACAGATTTCTTTTGACATGCAAAATCTTTTTAATAAAACGAGACCCCAGTTATAGATTCTGGGAAGTATTTCCTATGTGGTTTGATTTTTGTTCATGAATTTTCTGCCTACCCCTATGTCTTCAAGATTTCTACCTACTTTGTCTTCCAGCAGATTTAGTTTTTCTGTTTTAATATTTAGATTTCTTATGCATTTTGACTTTAGTTTAGCGCATGGTGATAGGCATGGGTCTAATTTTAGTTTTTGACATATGGAAAGCTAGCTTTTCCAGCACCACTTAAAAAAGAGGCTATTTTTCTTCCAGCAAACATGTTTGGCTCCTTTGTCAAAGATAAGGTGGCTGGTGTGTTTGTAGTTGTGATTGTATCTTCTAATCTATTCCATTGATCTTCAGATTTGCTTTGTTGCCAGTAGCATGCTGATTTTATCACAGTAGCTGTGTAGTATAACTTCAAGTCAGGGATTGTGATGTCTCCTGCCTTGCCTTTGTTGCCCAGAATTGCCTTGGCTATTCTAGGTCTCTTCTGGTTCCAGATGAATTTTAGGAAAGATTTTTATAGATCTGTGAGGTATGTTAATGGTATTTTGATTGGAATTGCATTAAATATGTGTAAAAATTTTGGGAGAAAGGCCATTTTCACAATGTTTGTTCTTCCTATCCATGAGCAAGGACTGTCTTTCCATTTTCTGAGATCCTCTTTGATTTCTTTTTTCAGAGTGTTGTAATTTTCACTGAATAGATCTTTTACTTCCTTTGTTAGATTGATTCCTAAGTATTTCATTTTTGGATGCTATTGTGAAGGGCGTGGTTTCTCTTATTTTTCTCTCAGTGAGTTTGTTGTTTGCGTAGAGGAATGCTATTGATTTTTGAGTGCTGACTTTGTATCCAGCTACATTACTGAATTTATTTACTCTTACAGATTTGATAACACAGAAGAAACAGAGTAAAGATTTTCAAAGTAGGTATTGATGATCTTCTGTATTTCTACAGGGTCTGTAGTGATTTTGCCCTTTTCATTCCTTACTGCATGAATTTGAGTTTTTTCTTTCTTTTTTTAAATAAGGCTGGCTAAGGGCTTAGCAATTTTATTTATTCTTTCAAAGAACCAACTCTTTGATTTGTTAATTCTTTGTATTGTTTTCTTAGTCTCTACTGCACTGATTTCTGCTCTGATTTTTATAATTTCCTCCCTTCTTTTGTTCTGTTTTCCTGATGTGGGAATTCACCACAATAAATTTCCCTCTGAGGACTGCTTTCATTGCATCCCACATGTTCTGGCAAGATGTATTTGTATTTTTGTTTGCTTGTAGATATGGTTTAATTTCTTCTTTAATTTCTTCTGTGAGCTACTGATTATTCAGGACTGCATTATTTAATTTCCATGTGTTTATGGAGTTTTTGCAGTTTCTTTTGTCATTAATTTCTAGTTTCATGGCCCTATGATCAGATAATATGTGCGGGATAATTTTGATTCTTTTGCATTTACTTAAGCATATTCTGTTTACAAGAATTCTGTTACAAGAACTTAAGTTCTGTGGGCTAATATATGATCTATGTAAAGAATGTCCCATGTGAAGCTGAGAAGAATGTATATTCTGATGCTGAGTGGAACACTATACACGTCTACTAAGTCCATTTGTTCACAAGTTTGATTCAGTTCTGTTACTTGTTTGCTGATTTGCTGTCTAGTTGATCTGTTTCTTTGTGTCAATGGGATGTTGAGGTCTCCTGTTATAATTATGTTATTGCTTATTTGACCTTCTATTTCTATTTGTTTTACATAACTAGGTGTTCCCATATTTGGTGCATATATATTTAGCATTGTTATCTCTTCCTCTTGAAGTTTTCCCCTAACCAGTATGTAGTGACCTTCTTTATCTCTTTTGATCATTCTTGGCTTGAAGTTCACATTGCCTGAAAACAGAATAGTACCTCTGCTTTTTGGGGGGGTTCCAGTTGCATGAAGTATTGTTTTCCATCCTTTGACTTTCAGTCTATGAATTTCCTTTTGGGTTAGATGGGTTTCTTGTAAACAGAATATGTTTGGATGTTGTTTCTTCATCCATTCTACCAGTCTGTTTCTTTTAATTGATGAATTGAGGCCATTTACATTAATGGTTATAACTGATATATATTGGCTCATTTTTGTCATGTTATCTTTCTGCTGTTGGTTCTTTACTTCTCCCCTCTCTTTAATTGTCTGCCCTGCTTAGTGGCTTTTTTCTGTTGGTGTTCTTGGAGTCATAGTTATTTTTGTCTATCTAGAATATCTTTCAGTATTCTTTGCAGGATTGGTTTGGTGGTCATGAAGTTCTTCAGCTGTTCTTTGTTGTGGAAGTATCTTATTTCTCCATCAATTCTGAAGGACAGTTTTTCAGGGTACATCAGTCTGGGTTGGAAGTTGTTTTCCTTTAGGATTTGAAATACTTCACTGCATGCTCTTCTTGACTTCATTGTTTATGCTGAGAAGTCTGCTGTGATTTTGATGGACTTTCCTTTATAGGTGATCTGTCTCTTATCTCTAACAGCTTTTAATATTCTGTTCTTATGTTGAATTCTAGGATGTTGATTATTATATGTCTGGGTATAGATTTGTTTTGGTTATGGCTAATTGGAGTTCTATATGCTTCACTTATTTACATGTCAGTTTCTTTTCCATGTTTGGAAAATTTTCAGCTACTACTTCTGTAAATAGTCTTTTGATATTATTTGTGTTGTCACCTTTTTTGTTTATACCTATCAGTCTTATATTTTTTGCATTATCTTGTAATTGTTGAATTGTTATTTCCTATTTCCTTGTTATTTTTAAAAGATCTTTCCTTTCTTGTTCACTATCTGCTACCTTGTCTTCAAGGTCTGAATGTCTATCTTCACTTTCATTGAGATGGTTTTGCCAGCTTTTGATGGATTTTTTTGATTTCCTGGATGTCTCTTTGAGTCTGTTTCATGCATTCTATTTCTTTCTTATATTCTTCATTCAAGATCCATCTTTTTGCAGTGCTCTTCAATTTTTTTAAACTATGTCTTGTTTAGATGTGTTCAGATTTCTTTTATTATGTTTATCATTTCTTCTTTTACCTGGAAGTTTATTTCTGATCTGAGTTCCTTTATAGCTTGATAGAGTTGTTTCTTTACTTCAGTTGCTATCATTTCAGATGTTTCATGTGTCTGGTTTACATGTTTTTCTATGTCCGTGTCTCCTAGGCTTGTTTGGGATGGCTGGAAGTTTGAGATTGCATTCTGCTCTTTTGTTTTATCATTTTCCTGCATTCTCTGGAGAAGCTGTATGCAAGGTCTCAGTTGTTTCCTGCATTTCCTGCATTGAGGATATCTGTCTGTACTGGAGAGAGTTTTCCCAGTTGAGTGGAGGTCATTAGTCAGGCCTTAGCAGGTCCACAGTGGCACTCAAAGCCTCCTCAAATGTGTGGAGTACACTGGGTGGGCCTTCAACACATCTCATGTGATACTGTAAAGCTCCTGGCTGCTTGAGATTGCTGAGCAGGACTCTACCAGGTTCTGAGTGGAGTACCAAGGCTGAACAGTATGCTATGCAGACTTTCTGCTCATGCCACATGGTGCACCAAAGCTCCACAGCTGCTAGGGATCGCTGGGCAGGACCCTAGTAGGTCCTGAGTGACCTATCTGAAGGTCTGCAGTTAATTGAAGATGCGCATGGGGAGGGGGGTGCCTATCAGGTTCCAAGTGAGGTGCCAAGGTTGCACAGCCAGATGGGGTTTGCTGTGCAGCTCTGACAATATTTTTTAAAACTCCTTTTCCTTGGATAGCATATCAAATTAGTTACCAGGGTAACACATTCTTACAATCTTCTAGTTCTTGGCCTTTGTTTTTGCAGATAAATATTTGAAATCTAGTCTTCCAGAAACAATGACCAGGCCAGTAGTAATGGGCAAACTAGTCCCCAGTTTGTGACCTGAAATGTCATTTCTTACTAACAGGAATTAGTACTTCTTAGAGAAGTGTTTGGTTCTGGGCTTGTGTAAGGTGAGCCTGGACTGTCTTGTTACACCAGAACGCAATACATACATCAAAGACAACCAAGATCAAATCAGTGAACACAAGAGTCAACATGAAAGGGCTACCCTTGCCCAAATGAAGAGTCTCACCATCAAAACAAGTAGCAAGTGTCATGTATCACACTACATCAAATATATTATGATATCTAAGTGCACAAAGATGAAGTAGTGCTTACTTTGGCAGCACATATACTAAAATCAGAATGATACAGAGATTAACATAGCCCCTGTGTAAGGATGACAGACACGAATATTTGTGAAGTGCTCCATATTTTTTTACTACTAATTCTAGTAGTTCTTGGAGCAAAACAATTAACACTCATAGGACTAGATCAATTTTGCATGTTTGTATCTGGTAATGTGAGTAACTCTTTTGAGGATAACTATGCAAAATAACAACCTTTGTTAAGTTCCTACCATCATGTTTTGAAAGCCTATATTGTTATTGTTTTGGTTTTTTTGTTATTGTTTATTTGTCTCTCTTGTTTTTCTTGTACTTTTTGTTTTATTTTGTTTTTCCCTCTTTAAAACTAAAAAAAGTAACTTGTAATTTTTCAGGATACTTGGGAGAAAGTCATTAGTTTAGAAATTGGCAATTAAAAACAGTCAAATATTTATCTAGTCTTTTCTTTCCTAATAATAAAGGTAACCAAAAAGTTGTTGTTAATGTTTTCCACAGAAGAATTGTAGTTAACAAATACAGAATAGAAGATGATAGAATTGCAACATCATTTTGCAATCTCTTAATGAAGTATTGGATCTCCCCAGATCTTTAGAGCTATCTTTAGATTAGGCTAGCAACTAAAACTATTAGGTGGAAGCCCAGTACTAAACTTTATATGACACGTCATGCTAGCAACACTGAAACTCACTGATCAACTGTGAAATTGTGGAAAAAAATAGCAACCAGGACCATGTAACTCCATGTAACACGAAGTACACGCCTCACAATTAAGGCTTAGATGCTACTGCAGGCATACGGGAAGCAAAAGAATGTTTAAACTCTAGGAGTGCATTCAGCAGACCCAGAGTGTTCCACAGGGAGTTCTACAGGGAAAATTATCCACTTTCTTTTATGAATAAGTAGCAAGAAGATAAAAAGGAGAGAATCTAGAAATTTAAAAATACCTTAGAAATATATCAACAAGATGCAAAGTAGTCTGAGTACAACAAATCAGTTGTAAAAGAAGTTATGACACAATTCAAAAAATCTGAACACCAATTGGATTATCTGATGCTACATAGGAATTATTATTAATTTTTCAGGTAAGACAATAGTGTTGTAGATTAGCTCATAAAACACAGTCTATATTTTAGTGGTTCATACTGAAGTACCAATGAAAACATTTTATGTCTGTGATATATTTAAAAGCAAAGAAGCAGTATGGGAAAGGAGCCTGGGTAACAAGATTGATTGGGTGCTAATAACTCCTTAAACTGGGAAATGTGTACACAGCAATTTGTTATACTGATGACTCTACTATTGGCATATGTTTAGAATTTTCCATAATTAAAAAACAGCTTCCCAAATGTTTTCACTATTAAGCTTTCTCATCATAGTATCCATACTAATATTATAATCTGTAGGAATAAAATAAGCAACTTCCTCTCTGTGAGTTGTTACTGAACCTCAGTATATAGTGACTTCATTTTAATGTACACCAACAAATCAGACTTGGAGACTGTTTGCTGACAATCCTGGTGTATTTGGTAACATGTGAGAACAGCAGCAAGGCAAGTGAGGGCAAAAGGCAAGTTTGTGTTCCAGTTATAACAGAAACAAAGAAAAAATAACTAAGCTATTTAAAATGTTTGATATTTCCTACTAACACAGACAAAATAGTAACAATAGCAGTTAATCCTTACTGAACACGTACTGAATGCTGGTCACTGTGGTAAGCACTTGTTACTGTACACAGCACTATGAGAAGGTGCTATTTTATCTCCATTTTATACAAGCTCAAAGAAAGTAAAAGCTCTCATCTGGCATAGTGGCACACATCCATAATCCCAACCCTCTGGGTGACCGTGGCTGAAGAATCACAAATTCAATGCCAAACTAGGCTCAGTGACCAGGGAGAGTCTGTCTCAAAACTTTAAAGATGTCAAAGGTGTCAGGCATGTAGCTCAGTGTGAAGGCTCTGCAACAATGATGACAACGACAGTAATAATGGCCACTAAGCACATCAGATCAGTCTAATTCCTGCCTTGGTGTTCTTTACCCTTTCTGCACCTTCAGCTCACATTGTAGCTGCCATTTGGGGATGCCCACTGTGTACTAGCAATACGTGGGGCATATGTACCCTTTCACTTTATTTTCAACTCACGTTCTGTGAATGTGACTATCACCCTCATTTATAGGTAAAGAAAATAAGGCACAGAGAAGTAACTTGCCCAAGATGGTTCAGTCAGTGGTAGAGGAGGGCTTCAAACTAACCTCAAGCCTCTAAGCACTACTTTGCATCTATGGCCCAAATTATCCTCCATAGGCCTCCTCTGTCCACCAATCTTGTTGCCCCTTTGTTTTGTGATATCAGTGTCATTGTGTCATTGAAGCTCGTTGAGAATTGAGATGGACTCTGATCAGATATCACTCAGGGTCTTATTTCTGGGCACTGGATTTTGTGCAGTGCCTAGCACATAGTTGGAGCTGCTTCCTAAATGTCGGCTGAGCCACGTTATGTTTACTGAGATGGAGTTGAAAGAAACCACTGCTTATGATCAATATGTCAATGCATGATATCATTGCTCCCTTCCCCAATGTTTGCCATGTAAAACAGTATCTAGCACTTTTGAAATCACCATATGGTTATGTCAGTCACCTGAGGAAAAAAGAAAAATTTCAACAGGATTGTCCATAGGTGCAAATTTATGAATGTTAATGTATTTTTGTAGACTCTGCTCAGAAATCCACAACATTTTAAGACAAAGAAAAGATGAGTTCTTAACCATGTGTTCTTTCTTTTGATTTAGTAACATCTGCTCTAGATTTTCTAAAATTATAGGCACTCTAACTGCTGTTTTAACTTTAACACTGCTAATAAGAAACAATTGTTCAAAGTGGAAAAGAAAAAATCACTCTTCATTATTTGATATAAATGAATGAAACTTGGAAAATTACATGTTTTCTTCCCAGTAAAATCTAGCCCTTATTTTCATCATCTTCAATTCTTTGTTTTATATCATTTACTCTGATTCAGAAAATGCCTGTCTAAATTCACTTTCTTAGCTTAAGTTACTAACCCCTTGTTCTTGTATTTGACATTAACTCAAATAGCCTTGAAACAATTATCCTCTCTACTCCCTTCAGAATTGTCTATTCTGTAATAAGCTCCCACTTAATCTCTCCTTTGCCAAAGCACACCACTCTGAATAACTACGATCCTTTAAATTCCTTTGCGGCTCTCGGTGCCCTGGGTCATGCCACCTCCAATTCTGTAATGTCTTTCTATAATAAGGTGACTGGAACTCTGCATAGTATTCCAGAGGTAGTCTTGCCTGTCCTTACAAATAACTGGGGTCACTCTTTGGGTTTATATACACACCCTTTTCTTATGCATGGGAACTTCTCTACTGTCTTTATGCCACTAAACTCTGAACTTTTGAAGTTGAGTTTCCTTCTCCTCCCTTACCCATTCTAATTACTAGTTTCCAAACACACTGGGGAATTCTGGAGCATTCTGCCATCTTAGTGAAAGACTCTGGAGTATAAAGGAGGCCTATATGTCTTTTGGTCGGGTTTATTTGAGACAGCAGGAGCTAGCAATTCTGGTTGCTTCTTTAGGGGGACAGTAGTTAAAAATGTGTCTGTCCTTCAGGAGATTAACAATGGATCTGCTCTATCTGCACCCATCATTTACTCCTCCCTCACACCTCCTCTGGGGCAATGTTGTCACAGACGAAGAGGAGGCTGGAGTGCAGGAGATTTGCAGAAGTAACCCAAAGGTGAGCATTCTTGCGAAGAAAATCTGGTGAATTCAAGTCTTTAAAAAGATCTTTAGAAGACTGTGTGTCATCTGCATGTACACACATGTGCACACACACACTTGCTCACACACACTTACTCATTTTCTATGTTCCAGCTATTGATTTGCAACATGAATCACATGCCATGGCAGCCTCAGTCTGCAATGGGAGACAGATATGAGTAGGACAAAGACCTAAGGGGGAAAATAATCACACATTGAAGTTAGTTTTTAGAGGAACTTGATCCAGTCTAGGAGTGGAAGGACTCAGGAAAGCCCTTCCTGAAGAAGAAATGCATGAACTGAAATGGGAGGAATGAGCAGGAGTTATCCAATTGGTTTGGAGGTGGGGGGGGTGCTGAGCCTTCTGGGCAGAGGAAACCACATGTGCAAAGTTCCTGTGGCTTTGGGGAGGGGGAACAAATCAGTGGCCGCTCAGCTGGCATGTAGTGTGAAGGAGATTGGTATGAGGTGGGGTCACAGTACCACCACAGTAATGATTTTCATTGTGTTCCTATGAGCAGTAGGGGACTCACTGAAGGACCTGAATTAGGGGAGTATAGTAAAAGCGTATTTGGGTTTTGAAAAGTTCTCCTGGCTGGAATGTGGAAAATGGATCGGATGTAGTAGATATCTGTGACTTAATGCTACACATTTTGACCCACCCAATTTCAGCACCGATAGAACGCCAGCTCTATGCACCTCTTCCAGGTCCCGCATGGAGCACGCACAGCAAAATCTCTCAGTCTGCTTGCTCGGGAGCTACAGAAGTACACTGGACTACACACCTACAGACGAGTTAATGCCCGTGCGGGCAGCCCAGTCACTGAGGAATGGGAGGGATAAATGTCCCAACCACCCCAGCCCCAGCAACCACAGTGGTAGTCAACTTACTTGGAAACATTTATTGGGTTTTTTACCTTCACTATCTTACTTTTTCTTCTACTTCTCCTTCCTGTCATTACCTCTAAAATTAGCTCTCTGCAACCAGGTCCTTGTTATAGGTATGTCTGGAGGAAAATCTAAACAGAGACAGGAAACTCTGGCTTTGAGGAGTTAACTATGAACACATTTGTACCATGAGGACCATGGTACAAAATCCACATTGCTTTCATGGTGTTCCAGTAACCCGCTGCTATATAAAAAATCCCCCAAAATATAGTGGCTTAAAACAACTACAATCGTTTTTCTATTATTTCCTCTCACAGTTCTAGTGGTTGATGAGGCTCAGCAAGGCAGTTCTTACTCAGGATCTCTTGCCCAACTGCAAAGAGCAGCCAAAGATGACGCATGTCCAGGTCTTCCCAACGCCTTGGCCTGCTGTCAGTGGTGGCTGTTAGTTAGGACCTCAGTAGGCACTGTCAGCTGAAATATGGCCTCTCTGTGTGTCCTGGTCTTTCTTGCAACATGATGCCTGTGTTTCTAGAGCAAGCCATCTGAGGAAACACCAAGAGGAAACCATGCTGGGTTTTCTAAACTAGTTTCAGAAGTCACACAGCATCTTTCTGTTGCATTCTGTTCTTTCAAAATCAGTCATATTTAAGAAGAGAGGTGTCCTGCTCACTTTCTTGTCACTGGAATGAAATGTACAACATAGGAGATTATTTGGGCTCATTGTTACAATCCGTGGTAGGCTGACTACAAGGCAGAAATGCATGGCAGAGGGCCTGGCAGAGGGAAAGCTGCTTACGCCATGGCAGCTGGGAAGCAGAGAGTGAACAGAGGAGCCAGGAGGGAGACGCACCGTTCCAGGTCACACCCGCAAGTGACCGCCCCTTCCATACAGACCCCACCTCCTAATAGCAAGTCAGCTATAGCTCCCCCATGATCCAATCATCTTAAATCTCTGCCTGGGGAGAGAGGAGAATTTGGGGTGTCATTTTTAAACTAAACCATAACAAATGGAATGAGGTTATATCTATCATCTGTCTATTGTCATAACATTGAAAAGAGAGAACATATATTCTCACAGACTGCTTCTGTGACAGTCTGATGTTTACAACACTACATCAACATACTGAAACTCTGTCTCTGAATCTGCTCAACATGGAATGGGTTCCCATTTTGGTACTAAAACAGTGAGGAAGGAGGAAAAAATTGAGACTGTTAGAACAGCCAACTGTCAGGGGTAACAGGCAAGCCAACTCCTTCCTTGTGACAGAGACTGCTTTAATCAAGAGAAAGTAGAAGAAAAATATATTAATGATATACTCAAGATTTTAAAATCGAACTTACAAATAGCCATGTTAATGATTTATTTTTCAATATGAAAATTCTCTTTATATTGGCTATTTTGCCCTCATAAATGTCAAGCCATTTATTCTATTGCTAAAGTGCCCATATTTTCATTGGAACTATTTCTTTTTAAATGTTAAGAGACATCAACCCTGAAATCAATTCATTTTTCTTTTTGTGCTAAAAATCAGAATATCATAGCAGGGCGAAGCCTAATTGATGTTAACAGGGATCAGTGCAGAAAAGGAGACCCAAAGTCTTCCACTTGATTTTCCTTTTAAGACTTGCAATTGGTTAATAGTAGCTATTTTTGAACTCATCTATACCCATTGATCTAACTTGTCCAAAATCAATCAATAAACAATCAATATGTTCTCTGAACTAAGCAATGAATTTGGGAACACTCAATTCAAATCCTAACACCGCTGTAGTGACCACCCCAGCCGCTTATCCTTAGTTAAACTGTGTCTCAGTTTCTTTGTGTCAATAATGGCACTACTGATTCTGCTCTCACAGAGTTGGTTGATTTACAAAGTGTGCCCCCTAATGTCCACTCATTCTCTCCTGAGGCTCTGACTGTAATTCCAGAAGCAGCTGAGAAGGGAGAAACTCATGGAGTATAGATACAATATGCAAATTTTCCCTCAGTGTGACTACTTGCCAACCTAGGCATGATACAGGCATGTCACTTTCATTAAAAAAGAACTGTTACTTAGAATATATAAAACTGCTTGTATTCTGATTAGCTGTTACTATGTAAAAACTGCTTCTAAATTTAATGACTTAAATAGTAATTTTGTGGGAAAGTGTTGAGGACTGAAGCAGTTTCTTGCAGAGGATAAGCTGGTACTCCTTCCCTAAGTTACCCTGCAGGCCCCTCTGAACAATGATGCATTATCGGTCTTGCATGAATCATGGTTCTGTGGCTCAGGACAGGGGAGCCAGCTTATCTCTGCATTGTAATGCATGCCTGTAACTTAAGCTGGGGTAAACTAGAAGACCAGAAACTGGAAAGCTGGTAGTTCCCAAGGGCCATTCTCTATAATTTTCAGGGAAAAATCATTTCCTAATTGAATTGTGGTTAGGGCTTCTCTGAGGCCTAGTATCTTCCCATGTGAGCTGGCTGTGGAATGTGGAAACATAACTCCATGTGCCATTGGTTACAGTGGAAGCCTCAGTGGTCCCGTGATGCTGTGACACTTCAGGGCAAGACTACATCAGCTGAAGACATCCTGGTTCCTTGAAAACCAAATAGGAATTTTTAAAAGAAGGTTTTGCTTGGGGGAAAATTCAAACTTCTTTTTAACCCTCCATCTCTCTCCACCATCCTCATCAACATAAGATCCTCATTAGTTTAAGACTACCACCACTCACCATGTCATCCGCCAAACCTCTCACCGCTTTCCTCAATGTAAATGTCATCAATAAATACTGAGGTTCTGGTTGCCTTATGGCTTTTTGCTCCCCGTGAACAATTGGCCATCTCTGATCCCTGTTGCTTTGCCATTTTGTCTCTTGCTCTTTCTTTCTGCTGTGCACAGTAATGCCTTGCAGGAAATTGGGGCCTCACTGCAGGGGTTCCCCAATAGTCCCGTGGGGCTCTGGCTCTACATTTCTCCTCCTTACCGTTCTTCAAGATACACAGCTGAGTCTGTTTCTCTCCTGTACCTCTCTGTGTGGCTGATTTGGGCTTGCTCACAGTACAAAAGCCTCAGAATTTTTGTATGACAACTATGAGTATTCTTATAAGCAGAAACAAGTAGTTAGAAGACTCTTAAAATGTCAGTGCAAACAGGCACAGGACTATTTCTACTGTGTTCCATTGGCTGAGGGACAGCCTGCTCAGATTCCGGAGGAAAGACTGTAGACCCATATCTCAACAGGAGGTTTTTAAAGAATCTGGGCCATATTTGATCTGTCACAGGGCCAGGGATTTAGCTCAATGGTTCCTGCGTGGCAAGCACAAGCCCTTGAGTTCAATTCAATTCTTTTTGGTGGTATCCACAAAGAGAAAGAGAGAGAAAAGAAAGAAAAAGAGAGAGAGAGAGAAAGACAGAGAGAGAGAGAGAGAGAGAGAGAGAGAGAGAGAGAGAGAGAGAGAGGGAGCTCTGCTACTGTTAGGTATTTCCAAGCATGACTTGCAATGGAGCAGATCCCCTAGCTTCTGACAATGGAAGAAACACCCCCCCCCCCAGTGCACCAACTCCTGCAACACTAACAATATAAACACTGGACAGAATATAATTAGACAAATACCAGCCAGGGATTTAGCTCAGTGGCATAAACACTTGTCTGCAAACATGGAGAACAACCAAAAGTTGATACTGGAGGGAGCCAGCACTTGGAGAAGCAAATGGCACTACATGAATTTTTCCTTTTTTATGTTCTTTCACCTAAAGGTAGGCTCTAAGCTGTGTCAAGCCCGGCAATTAACTCTAGGACAGAAAGTCTTACTGGCTTAGAGAATAAGGGGAACAAGTTCAGAGTAACCATATCAGCGTAAAAACAAGGATGAAGATATCTTGAAAGAGAGAGACTCAACTTCTGCCTGTTCATTCTGCCTGAATCTTTAGCTGACCACTGGATTAGTCATGGGGCAGAAGGTTCCCAGCAGCCTCCACAGATCTAGAAGTACTGCATGAGATCTCAACTGCTGCCCAGCCAAGTTAGTTGTCTGTTTTGTTTTTTAAAGAGAGTGGTAACTCTCAGATAGATAAAACAGAACTTGAATATTAATAATGTGTCACCCAATGTTCCAGATTTAATCCAAATATTTAAAGATATTAGAAAAAGTGACTCAAGACTCAAAAGAAAATGAAATCAAAGACCCTCGAGATGATCTGAATATTGAAACTGGCATAAAGCAGCTTAAAACAGTTATGAAAACTATGTTCAAGGACTTAAAAAATTATCTTAAAGAATAGGAAGATAGGAAATCTACACACTTAAGAATCAAATGGAAGTTTGCCAATGAAAAATAAAATTTCATTGGAGGAGGTTAATAAAGAATTACAGTGTCAAAAGAAAGTCAGTAATCTTGAAGAACAAAAAAAGTATTCATTCTAAAGAGCAGAGATTTTAAAACCTGAAAAATATGAGGCTGGGGATTTAGCTAGCAGCATAAGCGTCTGCCTTGCAAGCGCGCAATCGGGAGTTCGATCTCTGGTACCAAAAAAAAAAAAAAAACCTGAAAAATATGAACAGAATTTCATGAATCTATGGAACAAAATCACAATGATTAACACATGGGAAATTAGTTTCTAAGCCGATAGAGAGTGATGCAAAACAAAACAAAGTCAAACAAAACAAAAAACACTTGAAGAAGTAATGATCAAAATTTCTAAAATCCTGTAAAGGCCATTAATCGATTCCTTGAAGCTCAGCAAATCATTAACAATAAATACCAAGAAAAATCCATAAATGTACATCAGAGTCAAACTGCTGAGAACCAAAAATAAAGGGGGGAATCTTGAAAGCAGTTAGAGAAAAAGTGACACAGAATTGGTGGAAAATTATGACAGAAACTGTTCACTGGAAACAACCAAAGCCAGGAGAAATCTTAAAGCACTGAAAGAAAAACTTCACTGTCCACCCACAGTTTCATACCCAACAAAAATATCCTTTAAGAACAAAGACAAAAATCAAGATGCATGAAAAACACAACAGAACACCAAGGGAAAACAGTGACTGTTTAGTTTAGTTGGAATTTGCAAGTTTTATGTTTTCCCTTGGTTAATTTAGGATTTGAACTTATGTTGTTCTATTGATGCTCCCAGCTGCCCTGCTGCTGAGTCCTGGGGAAATGCTCTATGCCAGGACTGTCACATGTGACCCTTCCTAATACTGGCTGTATGTCCAAGGTCATACATTTAGTAAGTGCTGGAATTGACTCAGAGTAGGTTGTGGACCTGCTTCAGTAACATTACATAGGCACTTCCATGCAGCTAAAAAGTAGCTATAAGGCCCTTGGGGATACCTTCTATGATCTTCTTTACACTATTTGCTAACTCTTTTTTTCACTGCATAGGCAAAATTTCAGTCCAGTGCTCTAGCACTTTCTGGTTAACTGCCTGCTCCTCAGTGCCCCCACATTCTCTTTCCTATTCTACTGGCCTCCAAACACACTGGTCACTCATTAGCTAGGCTCATAGCTGCCCACAAAAACCACGTTCCCAGCCTCTCTCATTGCCAGGGTAACCAACACGACCATGCATGGGGAAGTGAGACATGAACAGGCATGAACATGGCAAGACTTCAACGTCATGGCAAGACTTCAACGTCAGGCCACATTCTTAAAGAAAATCACACTTACCTTTGATTCCCTCTTTCCCCTTTGAGGACTCCAAATGGAAGCCTGGGTCTCTGCCTAGGATTTTGGAGCTAGAGTCTGCATGATAATAGACAGCAAAACCTGCCTGTCCATCACTCTTTAGAGAGCACAGCCCCTGCCCCAGCTTTCTGGATTGGGCAAGGGATGACTTTCATTCAAAAAACATTTAACAAAAAATGTAAAGGCACCACTGGACACATGGATATGTGACCATCTCTGTGCCTTTGGCATTTTATTCAACTTTTCTGAGCTTCTGTGTCCCCGTCTCTGAGGTGGGGAGTCATTTTTGTTTCCTCATAGGGCTGGCCTGAGACAGGAGTGTCCTATGTGTAGACATAGTGCCTGGCAGAGTGAGGGCCAGTCCCTGCTAGGTGTGCCGTGCGGCTCTGGGCTCAGGACATCACACAGTCTTTCCCTTCAAGCTCAGAGTGTCCTTGGTCCCTGCAGGGCACCTGTTCCTGATGCTGCCAACCTCTGAGTGGAGACAGAGAACCTGTGGCTGCCAGGACAGGTGACAGTGATGCTCCAGGCTGTGTTTTAATCATCACTTAACAATCCTTCTTCCTCACCATTCTCAGCTCTTTGTCTCCCTTAAGCATGTGAAAAATACATGTGTATTTCAGGTCAAGTCCTAGAAAACTATTAACACTTCATTTTGAAACCAGCTCATTTCTGGTTACCACGATGATGAATTTCTTTCCATAAAAGAAATGACCATTTTCCTGCTATATCACACAATTCCCTTCCTGTTCCACTCCACACCCTCTGTCGAGCCTCTCCCAATTTTTCCTTTTTTCTTTTCTTTTCTTTTCTTTTCTTTTTTTCTTTTCTTTCTTTCTTTCCTTCCTCTTTCCTTCCTTTCTTTCTTTTTGATTTTATTAGCACATGCTTGCAACATGCAGTGAATGCATTCGTTGGAGGAGTTGGAAGGAGGGGAAGGGAAGGGGAAGTAACAGGGACTAAGATACGGTATGTTTATGCACCAAGTCCAGTTGTCTTTTTGAAAGCAAACATAATGCATGCAGAAAGTGACAGTGTGTTCTGACTGTTCAACATTCAATTCGTGTCCCTGGTGCCAGCAGAGGGAAGGTTAGAAACATAAGCGCAGCCCCTTGTTTATTGCAATTTCACAGCAGTGGTAGACGCCAAAGCACTCAGAGCTGGCACAGGACTGGGGCAAACCCTAGCAGTAACACTTCTCTGTCCTTCTGCCTCACTTCCTGGGTGGCTGCCAGGAAATGCTTGTAATATGCTCATTTGTGATAACAGGAAGGAGTGGAGAGCAGGAGGGCTGGGGGGCAGTCTGAATGCAAAGAAGGGGAAACTCAGACAAGACGTAAAGGTGCAGAGAAAAAGCTGGGCACTGTTAGCACAGAAGTACAGTAGCGGTCAGAAGAAAGGCTGCATGGGGCTCAGACACACAAAGACAAGGGACTCCTTCCATTTCTCTGGCGATTACAGTGACAGGAATGGCAATATAATAATTTCCAAACTGATGAAGGGGTCAAATCTCAGTCCAGGCTATTTGAAACATGAAAGGGACTGTCTGCATCAGTTCTGAGGTGGCATCTCCCCTCGTCACCTTCCATTCCTGCTCTATAGTGTCCTTGGGGCATGGCATCTTTGATTCTAGGATAACCCAGGGAAGGCCACACTCCAAGTGCCCAGGGCTCAATTTGAACCTGTCCCACAGGGCTGTGCCACATTGGCTTGGCCAGGTGAGCACGGGCTCAGGGGAGAAAGTTTCTGGGGTCTCTGTGGCATGCTGGTCCCCGGAGGAGGTCCTGCCACTGAGGCCCTCACGTGTCCCAGACATGCCTGAGACCCAGGCCCCCTGGCTGCTGGGTTGTCCCCTGCTGGTAGTCACTGCACAAGGGACTGCTGCCTCCCCTACTCAGGGAAAGACAGAGCCGGACTTGCCTCCCCACCTGCCGTCACATGGTAGTACACGGCTAGCAGGAGCACGGAAACGACGCCCAGGATTGGCAGGTTTATTTTACATCGGCAGGCACTGATCAGGATCATTCCCACAACATCAGGCCCGGAGGCTCAGGGGGTGAGGTTTCATGGGGGAAGTACAGAGACAGAGGACTTGGCTGTCTCTGACTGCTTCTTATACTATGCGTCACAGTGACCAGCCATTTCTAACAGAGAGAAGTAACAGAAACTGACACCTGGGCAACTAACAGACTGGCTGGGGGAGGCATTTTCTGCTACAGTAGGAGCAGGGTGAAAACACAACACAACATTTAGAGGCTAGGCTCTGAAATTCCATTTCCTCCACTACTTGTGTCTTATCAGTTATAAAGGGATTACCATTAGAAGAAATGATTTATCTTTTATTCCAGGCCCAAGAAAACCTAGAACAGAGGAATGTTTCACCAAGCAAATCAGGCTCTATATTCTTTTCGAATTTGAAAGAATCATGATTTTTACAGAAGGTTCTGGATCATCACGTGGTGCTGCGTCCACACCTCGATGGTCTGGCCTCGCTCCTCCACGCTCCAAGGGCCCCTCTGAATCACCTCAGCAGTCTGGGCATTTGTCTCCCAACCCTTCCTCGACTTCCCTCCCCAGTCTGAATTTACTACACCCGCCAGAGCCCTGAAAGAGCCAGGAAAGGCCTCCTCTGCGGCCCGGCCCCTCTGTGTGGCCACAGGGCAGGCAAATCCAATGGGAGGCTCACCATCCCCGGCCTGTCACCATCTCCACACCAACCAGCCTCAGCCCCACAAAGTACCAAGGGACAACGCTCAGCTCTTCACCAGGGGCTCGAGGCTTTCAGTTCCACTGTGACAGACTCGAGCTGACTTGTCAAAGGCTGGAGATACAATTTACAGTTGAATTTGAAAGGAAAATAGAAAAAGAAAAGTGTAAAACAAGTTGTCAGATAGTTTCTCCAGGTGCATTGGGTTTTAAAAGCTTTGTTGGCTGACTTCCATGCCTGCCCTCAGGAGAGATACTAGACACACTTCCTTTAGGAAACCCAGGCACCAGGTTGAGACTAAGCACGTTCACGTGGAAAGAGCCCATTTGCCAGGAGGTGTAACTGTCACAGCAGCAGGAGAGTGGTGTGGAGCCAGGCTCCTCGGGTCCACTGACTCGGTTATTTAATCAGTACCTTAATTTCTTTGACTCCTAACACATGAGAGTTGTGAGGACTAAATAAGTGAACAGTTAGCTGGCAAATCATAAGCACTGTACTTTTATCAATCACTACTACTATTATTAATTATTATCACTATTATATCTACTTCACTGCTTACTACTGCTATTCTGTATTAGTCCATTTTATGCTGCTTTGGCAAAACGCCAGAGACTGGGTAACTTAAAAAGAAAAGAAATTGGTTTCCCACGCTTTTGGCATCCTGGGAGTCTATGGTCAAGGTTTCAGCATCAGAAGAAAGCCTTTCTCCTGTGTTGTTCAACGTCAAAAGGCAAGAGGACAGGCACAAGTGAGACAGCAAGGAAGGAAAAGAGAGGAGGAGACCGCGCTCACCTTTGCATGCGAAGACACCTTCCTAAAGGGAGGGCATTGGCCCACTCAGGAAGCCGGACCCCTCGCGGCCTAATCCCCTCTCCCCAGCCTCTTCCTCCAACACTGCTGCACTGGGGATCAATTTCCAATGCATGTTTTTGGGGGACACAATCACACTGGACTGGCTGCCTCTGGTGGTGATAATGATGATAAATTCTTTCAACCAGGGCCCCCAGGAGAGACTCACCTTCTCTACTACAGAGGAAGCCAGGGCCAGCAGGAAGAGCCCTGGGTAAGTTGCCCCCTTTTTTTCCAATTGTTTTTCAATTATGATTACTTGCTCTAAGCAAGAGAGTAGATTGGAAAAAAGATGAGGAAATAATTAAGGGTACACTTCCCGGTCCTGTTAATTAAACTTCCCTTTTGCAGGCTGCTGACTCTAAGCAGACAGTGACAAATTAAGGGATTCCTGAGAAGGGATTGTGCCGGGCACCAAGAGGGGCTCACCACGCACACTATACTGATGATATGACTGGGAGTTTAGGGGTGCATATGAATTGATTTACAAAACTCAGGGAGGGCATGAGATTTCTATGAACTGTAAATTGGTAAATTGCTTTTTAATCTACCATAAAAGAGCACCGAAAAGTCCTTTTAAAAATCAAAGGTCTGCTAATTCAATCATGAACACATTTACCCAATGGTGCTCAAGGCAAAAAGAAACCTTAAAGGCCGCACAATTACCATTTAAAACATAATTCTAGCAATGATTTAAGTGTAATTACAACATCAAACAAAGGTATAGGTTATTCTGAGGAGACTTTGGCCTTGACACTAGTACTTGCTTGAGAAGTGGGATAGCACTTCCTGCATTATGTGCTCTTGATCTTGTCTACCTCTAAGCCAATCCATGAAGATGACAGGAAAAATGGTGGATGGCTCCGTGGATGGCCATCCTCCCTGCTCCCTGGGTGCAGCGGCAAGAGAGGAGAGGAACAGCTGGCCTAGAGTAGGCACTGCAGGGTACACCCCACTTTGGAATACCATGGTGAGACCAGAAAGGTGGAACTGCTCGCCCTTATGTAGGGGAGCACCTTGAAGCAGGCCCGGTCTCCTGAGTCAGCACTCTGGCTCCTTCACCAGCAGCCCCCAAGGTGCAAAATGCATAAGCACAGCCTGGGAACGTGATCTGGTGCAGTGGTCCCTGCCCTTCCCACGCCTTTGTAGAACTGAGATTTAGTTACATATTTAACAAATTCAAGCAGTATGAATATAATGGATCCAGAGACCATGCTTTAAGAAATTGTGCTTTGGCCAGGAATTTAGCTCAGTGGCTTAAGTGCCTGCCTGGCAAGCACGAAGTTGTGAGTTCGATCCCCAGTAAAAAAAAAAAAAGAAAGAACAAAAGAAAGAAAGAAAGAACAAAAGAAAGAAAGAAAGAAAGAAAGAAAGAAAGAAAGAAAGAAAGAAAGAAAGAAAGAAAGAAAGAAATCATGCTTTAAATGTCTTCTGGCATATGCTTTTCCATTCATTAGGCTATTCAAGTCATTGACCCAGAAGTGAAAGCCATACAGAGGCACCTCCACTATGCGCTGGCTGGCAGACTTCATGCCTCAGAAAGCTCCTCAACCCTAAGTGTGGTCTGGGGGTGGCAGAAGTAGCAGCCCCTGGCAACGCACTAGAAATGCAGAGCCCCAGGCTGCTCCTCAGACCTGATGAACCACAGCCATGAGAACATTTTGGGAAGTGGACTGCACAGCATGAGCGTGATGCTTTGTAAAAGATCTGCAGCTTCAGTAAACGGGGAGGGGAGAAGGCCTGGAGAGACGGCAAAGGGATAAGGAAATTGAGGTGTGTTGTGCTTATGTACAAACCCCACAGTGAATGTGCTCATTGCATGCTGCAGACAGGTGCTCATCTGTAGTGAAAATCGGGACCCTGACCTCAAGGAACTTGTTGTCCATTGCTGCATAATAGCAGTATATAAACCAATGACATTGTGCCTTATAAGTTACTGGTCAAGGACTGGTCAGGACTCGAGGGCTCTGTTCTGATCCACAGCTTTGGGGCCTCACCAGGTCAGCTCAGTTGGAGCCATGTGTGGGTCTCGGCTCTCTGCCACACAGCATATACTGGTGCCTTCCTCTGTGTGGCTGGCAAGGGCTGGACTGAGGGAAAAGGGTGGGGGACAGGGCAGCTCAGCGCCGCTGTAGTCCTATGCAAGGTGGACGCAGGGAGTCTGCCTCTTACACGATGACTGGTCCCCAAATCAAGTGATCCCAGAGAGGGATGGATGGAAGCTGCTATTCTCTTACTACCTGGGTTCAGAAACAGGAACTGTCACTTCTACCATAGGCCACTGGTCACAGGTCACTGACATTACCTGAATTCAATGTGTCCTGGTTTTCAATGGGAAGAAAAGCTGTAGCAATCTCTGATCTCCCCAGAGCTTATTGACTTCTAGCAAAAGCTAATAGCTTATAGCAAAAGCTAAAGGTTGTCAAACACTTTAAGTCATTCATAGTCACACAATCTGGCTAGGAGGGCTAACGTAAAATCCGAGGGGAGATTAGATGGAAGGGATCTCACAGAGAAGGTAGGAGTTAAATTGGTTCTGAAGGATGACTAGGGGTTGAGCAAACAGAAAGAAAGGGAAAAAGGCATCCAACAGCAATTTCTAGATAGAGTGCAGCCTAAGCATAATTTTTTAAAATTTTGTTTCCCCTCCCTAATTCACCAATTCACCCCCAGACATTTTGCTCCCATTGCACTACCAGGGTATACAAGTTTTAATCTTCTCATAATACTCAGGGGTAAATTTGCAAAGCATAATCAATTTCCCAATGAAAGTTTACCAATAATATGAAAATTTCTGAAGACTCATCACTATACTAAGTTTCAGGGGGAAATCAACACCTTTGAGGTCTATCAGAGAGAGGGTTTGCTCGAATCTTGCATGGACAAATCTTCCTTGTTTTATCTGGGAATAGAATAGCAATTCTTCAGGAAACCCAACCCAAGAATGACCGTTGGTTCCATAATAACAGCCAGAAATATATGTACAAATAAGTATTTTTTTAAAAGAAGAAATCAGTCAGGTGTAGTGGCACATACCGGTAATCCCAGCTCTCTGAGGCTTGTAGATTGCCACAAGTTTGAGGCCAGCCTGGGCTACACAGTAAGTTCAAAGCCAGACTGAACTGCACTGTGAGACTCTGTCTCAAAACACACACACACACACACACACACACACACACACACACACACGACAAGAAATCAATTGAACATAAAAGTCCCAGATATATTTAAGAAAGAAAGAAAGAGAGAAAGAAAGAGAAAATATTGAAGAAAAAAAGGCAATATGGGAACTGGTTATTTAATTGTGAAAATATGCAAATTTTTCTCTTATCTCTTGTCTATAATTTGGTGAATTTTCCACAATGAGACTAGGCATCTAAAAAAAGATTTATGTTGATTTTCAAAGATTTCAAGAACCGTCCCATGGCGTTGGAGGCTTCTAAAGCACTCTCCACAAATGCTTTCAAGACACACATGCACAAGCTTGTCCCGGTGAGCACCAGCCTTGTTCTTCAAAATTTACGTGTTGGAAAATCAAGACCCACGGACCTCCTTATTTCAGCAGGAACTGTTCTGGGATTCCGGAAGCTGGCGATGAGTTTCTCTGCCAGGGTCCTTCTCTTCTTCCTGAGACACTGGGTGTCCTCAGCTTGACAGCAGGCCCTTTTGGTAAATGTCTAGAAATTGAGGCTCCACTAACAGCCATTTCCTACTAAACAGACTCTGGGACTCAGAACCAACAGGGGCCTGCATGGTCCGTGGTTCTGGCTGCTCCCCAGTGGACACCTCTTTTGCTCTGGGGCCCCTGCATTCCTGCTACGACTTTGCTGGGTTCTGATAGGCAGAGAGCCATGGTTCTCACTGCCTGCCATGCATGATGGGCAGCATAACCCTTCCCTTTCCCTGTGCGATTCCAGTCTGCTTTGCTACTGAACTACTCTGCTGCAAAGCTGCCCTTATCAGCATCTAAGTCACCCTCAGCCGGAGGCCTGAGTCTCCTGGGCAGGAACCACTGACTCAGCAGCCAGGATGTCATCAGCTCGCTCAAGATTGCATCATCTCCTTCTGCCAACCTCAATACCACTATGGTAACCATCAGCAGCAATCCCCGGGATTATTTCAGTAGAAATATTGAGCAGATGTGACAGCCTTGTCAAACTCCTTTGCTGGTGTCCAACCACTCTGTTACACCTTTTGCAATTCTAAAATCTCTCTTCTGGCCATGATAGAGACAGCGCTTACTGACCTCCCGCCTGGGAACTGGTTCCGGCGGCATCAGTGGGCGTGTCAAGTGCTTGCTGCCCACACCAGCGCACGCACACAGGGCTTCGCACCTGTGAATCATTTTCTTCGTCTTTTCTGTTTCTTTTTTTCAACCCTGGGAACTGAGCCCAGAGTTTTCTAATTGAGCTGTCCTTTTTATTTATTCAGTCGTCCATTTATTTACTTATTTTTTGAGACAGAATTTTACTAAATCACTCAGGGGACCAGTCTAGGCTTGAAGTTGTGATTTTCCTGCCTCAGTCTCCCAGTGTTGGGATTAACCGATGTGCTGTGATACCCAACGTCAGCTGCCAATCATTTTGTCACACATACTTTTTATTGACTCTCAGGACAGCCACGATAGGCAAGTGAAAAGGCTTCCTTTGGAAGTTTTGAGTTTCCAGGTTGCTTTGACACCTAAGGCAAGTCATTTTGAATTTACTTCTTACCAGTACAATACTTCCTCATCTCAATTCCATGTGAAGTACAAATTGGTACATTTAAAAACAATGAGTTACAAAAAGTTACACAAACAAATACTTGTATACCAGCATTGTGTACAATAGACAAATGATGGAAACAACCCAAAGGCCTCTCCATAGATGAGAGGACGAACCAGCCATGTTATATCCACACCCTGGGCCACTCTTCAACAGTATGAAGCGTCAAAGTACTGAAACCTGCTACAACACGGGTGAGCCCAGACAACACTGTGCTGAGTGGGAGAAGCTGGACACGCAAGGTAGCACAAGTCTGTCAATAAGTAATATCCAGACTAGATCGGTCCATAGGACAGTAAGCATTGGTGAGAATCCATGACTGCTTGCAGTACAGCGTCTCCCTCTGAGGTAGCAGAAATGTGTTGGAACTAGATAGGGACGGGGTTTACACAACATTGTGAAAGTAGTGAATGTCATAGCATTGTTCAGTTTAAAATGGTTAATTTTATGTTAAATGAATTTTTACCTCAAAAATATTATAAAGCATATGAAAATCCTACTTAGCATATTTCAGTAACAAAACAGTCTTGGAAACATTAGGTGATGGATGAAAAGACAAAAAAAAATTTTTTTAACTTTTTTTTAAGAGAATGTATTTATTGAGAGAAAGAAAATTTCTGTCTGAGAGAAAGACAGAAGGGATCCTGAGTGGGTTGCCCTGAAAAGACAAAAAATTTTAAAACAAAAACTAAAAAAGAAATCCACTGTGATGTAGAATGCTGGTTTTTTGTCTTGTTTGTTTGGGTACTGGGGATCAAGCTCACTTGTGCTGCTGAGCTAAATCCCCAGCCCATGGAATGTGAGGGCATCTATCCTGGTCAAGGGAGAGAAATAAAAGTTTATAGTTTTAAGATGTCCCCATCCCAGGAGCTTTTTGCTGACTTCCACGTCGTTTTGCTCTATCCAGTCCCCAAAATGCCATCTTTGGCCTCTTCTTCTGGTTATTAATTAACTCACATGATGTCTACACAAAAAGATGATCTGGCTGAAGGTTATAAAGCATCTTTAGAAGACCAAGAGAGTTTTTGTGTTTGTCTGAAAAAAGGGACATTGCTTCAGTGTCTAGTAGTAAACTAGGAAGAGCTTTGTTAGAGATGCTTATTGTGACCCCTTTGCTCAGCCAGTGGGCTCAGAATCTGCATTTTGTCCAAGATTCCCCAGTGATCTATCTGCCTAGGGCTAGTCTGAGACACCCACTCCAGTGAGAGTCTCTCATGTGGAAGGTGCAGGTGTCAGAGGTGTGCACCATAAGCCCTGTTGGCTTGTTAGGCCATTTGCTCTGAGAAAAGAATATTAATTTTCCTCATTTTCTCCAACACTTACTGAAAAGTTTTGAATGCTAGAGATACGAGGAAGTGTTTTTGCCATGTTACCCCTAGTTTTGCAGATATTCTTGGCTTCTTCTATTGTGTACAATGGAAACAGTAATCCCACCTTTCTGGTTCCTAGTACCTCCCCACCCCCCGCCAGTACACAGGTAAATATCTGCCAAGGCATTATTAGGTCACCAAATCTCACTATTAGTGGGAACTTTAAAAGCTTATGGCCTCTGGTATTAAGTGCTGTCCCACAGATCTGTTATGAGTTGACTACATCAAAGTCACCTAGGTGGCATTTAAGAAAACATAGATTCCTAAACAATAGAATCTGCCCAGTAAATCTGGGAAAAGATCCTAAATATGTATTTCTTTTTGAGATGAGGTCTCACTATGTAGTTTAGCTTTGAACTCACTTTGTAACCCAGGCTGGCCTCTAACATGTGGCAATCCTCCTGCCTCAGCCTCCTGAGTGCTGGGATTATAGGTGTGCACTACCACCCTGGTTAGAACATGTATTTCTAAAAAGCCCCCCAAGCTGGGCATGGTGGCACATGCCAGTAACCACAGCACAAGGGAGACTGAGGCAGGAGGGTTATAAGTTCAAGACCAATCGAAGCTACAAACAAGTTCATGCCAACCCAGACTTCACAGAAAGACCCCCTTCTCAATAAAATAAAAGAGCTTCTGTGACCACCAACCTTCAGATGATTCTAATGTTCAAACCTGCTCACTCTCGGTCTAGGTACGCCATGTATGCCTGGCCTTGCCTGCGGCTTCCCCACCACCTCCTGATACCTTTGGGAGGTGTTTAGCCAGAGTGTTCTTTCAACATGATGTCAGTGCCTGGCTGTGCATGATCTCCAGCGGCAGCCTCTGCACCCTGCAGACAGTGGGACAGTGGGGACAGTGGGAGTGTGTCAGGTGTGGACCTCCTCCATCCAGCATGATCGCTCTTCCAGTGGTTGGTCCCAGTCCCATACCACGTGTCCTCTGCCTAGTAGTATTCTTGCCTTGCTGTGCACTGTGTCTGGTTAATAACAAGGCTGCTACTTTCTTTTCCCATTCTTACTTTTAACCTTACTATTTAGTAATGATTAGGATTTGTTGCTTATAAGCAAAATACAGCTAGATATTAAAAATCCAGCACGCTAAAAATCTAGCAAGCTTAGGCAAATTACTTGCTCTATTATAGTTACTAACTTTCGCCTTTGTCTTGTTTCTTTCCTTTTATGTATTCTGTTGTCTTGATTGGATATTCTTTTCTTGTTTTGCTTTCAGTTGCTTTGTTTATTTGTCTGTTTGGGGATGCTGGGGACTTAACCAGGAAGTGTGCCTGCTAGGCAGGAACTCAGACTGGCTGCATGCCCAGGCCCTGCTGGGTTTTCTTTTCCTGCCTCCTCTCTGCTTCTTCTCCTGCCCTCCTTTTCAGGTTCAGCAGCAGAATCAACTTCAGCAGTGATGCTTTAGAAGTCACTTTTTAAAAAATTGAATAAAATGAATATTTAACAAAATCAAAAGCAATTTTTAGCTATTCTTTCCAATTTCACATGCACGATTAACAGAATCTAAGAGCAACCAATGTCTATTTTGTCCCAACAGGTCAAGGCGCTCAGAACACTTGAATTCTGAATAAGATCTGTTTCCCCCATGTGGTTGTCACTACTATATATCTCCCTGGGTCCGTGCAATGAAACCAACCAAAAACTGAAAATATTTGAAAAAAGAAAAAGCCTGTCTCTGAAATGAACCTGCACAGACATTGTTTTCCTCATCATTTTCCCTAAACAATGCAGCACAGAGCAGGGTGTGCTTGGCACCACCTGTAGGCCAGCAGCTGGGGAGGCTCGGGCCAGCGGATCAAAGGCGCTCCGTTTGGGCAGTTTACTGACCTAGCAAGGCTCTGTCTCAAACTAAAAATTAAATTAAATAAAGTAGTGGGGGATGTAGCTCAGTGCAAGAGCCCTGAGTTCAATCCCAGTACTATATATATATATATATATATATATATATATATATATATATATCAAGAACTGTTACCATAGCAGTTACGTCCTTTCTGGCAGTATAGTAATCCAGAGCAGATTTAGAGTTCGTGGGAGGAGGATGTATGTCTAGCACACACAGCATCATTTTATATAAGTGATCTCCCTGATCACTTATATAAAAGCACCCACAGATTTGGGGGTCCTGGAACAATCCCCTACAAATGCCAAGGGACAGGTGTACTCATCTGATATTTTAGATCTGCTGTGTCTTATTCTCCCAGTAAACTGCTGCTGTCACTGCTTTGGCCACTTCTTCTGTAGACACATCACCGATTGCTTCCCGGTCTTTCATCTCACTTTCCCCTTCCAGCTTAAACTTTATGTTTCACTGAGAATCTGTTAGTAGAAAAGTTTTCAGAGCTTTTCTGAAAACATTTTAATTTCTCCCTCACTCCTAAAATCATTTGAATGAATTCGTAGCTTTTGGTTGGCAGTTATCCAATGAGCACTTTAAAGACACTATCCATTGTCTTACAACTTTGTTACAGTAAAGCAACAGTTTAAATGTATTCCTTTATAGAGCACCTTTCCTCCCCCCTGCATGTATTAAGCATTTTCTCTTTGACTTTAGTGTTTTATGAATTATTACAATGTGTCCAACTGTGGATTTTTAAAATGCCTTCTCTTTGAGATGTGTCATTTTTACACTAACCATTTTAATTCTTGGTAACAGTAATAGAATTCTTTGATAAAAGCAGCATAGACTTAAGTATCAGGAAACCTAGCCATAACTAAACAAGCCCTCTAAAAAATTTAGCTATTGGCACCTGTGACAGTCTTACGTGTGCCCAGTAAATACTTCAAAGCTCTCTTTCCATCAGAGCTGACCTGGGGTCCCCCTCACCCTGTTGTGAGGTTGCTACATACCAAACCCAGGGTTCCCTTGCCTTTGAAACACTCTGACCTGCCCTCACTTGACATTGGTTACTTTCTGACAGACATTGGTGACATAACCTTAAGAAGATGTGAACTATAAAATAAACACCCATGAGTCCATAATGATGTGAATGCATGATTGGATAAACAAAATAAATAAGGGGAAAGAGACAAAGAACTCTAAGTAAGTAAAGATTCGTCCTCCAGGGCTGGGTGGGACTTGCTGACTTACTGCCAGGGACAGAACACAGAAAGTGGAGTGAGGGGTCTTTGGAGGGAGCCTGGCCAGCACTGGCCGGCTGGGGCCAAGGTCAGCACCTCAGTGACAAGCCACAGCCACGGCATGCGCCCTGACATCAGGTGACACAGCCGCTTCTCCTGTGGTATTATTCCCCAAATTCCAGCCTGATTGTGAGAAAAACATCAGAAAAGCCAAAATCGAGGGGCCTTTTACAATGAACAGTGTTCCTTAAAATTATCAATGTCATGCAAAACAAGGAAATAACAATAAACCATAGTACCATGGCCCCGAGAGGAGATGATGGAGGCATAGAACTAAGCATCATGCAGCTTCCCAGGCAGGATCCTGGAATTACAAACCCAGATTTGTCAGTGGAAAACCCGAGGAACTCCAATAAAAGTCTAGTGTTTAGTAGAGAACAATGTGCTAATGTCATTTTCTTAGTTTTGGCAAGTGTTCATGGAAAGGCAAGGTGTTAATGGAAAGGAAAGCTGGGCATAAGGGGTAGGGCACCCTCTGCACTGTCTTCACAGCTTTTGTTTTTCTTTATCTCTCTGTCTTTTTTGTTGTTTGCTTGTTTTTAAGACAGAGTCTCTCTATGCAGTTCTGACTGATCTTGAGCTCACTGTACTATAGCCCAGGCTGGCCTCAAACTCACAGCAATCCTCACATCTCAGCCTCCCAAGTGCTGGGATTATAGGCTTGAACTACCACATCTACTCAATTTTTCTTTAAATACAAAATTACTCCCAAATAAAACCTGATACTCAAAGAAATCCCTATATGTGAATACCATTACAACATTATTTACAATAACCAAAGTGTAGAAACAAGAAAGGATGATTGAATAAAAAATTCTGAGAATATTCATACAGTGGGATATTATTCATTTCTTCACAAAAAGAAATGAAGTACTGATACATACAACAATACGTAAACCTAGGAAACAGTATGCTAATTGAAAGAAACCAGACATGCAATGTCACAAATTATGTGACTTCACTTATTGGAAATATCCAGAATAGAACAATCCTTACAGCCTATAGAAGATTAATGGTTGCCCTGGGCTGGGGGCAGGGAAACAAAGAAGTCATCACTTGAAAGGTACAGAGTTTTTTTTTCAGCCCTGGAAAATGCCCTAGAATGAGACCAATGTACCACATTGTAAATGTATTAAGTATCACTGAGTTGTTCACTTCTAAACAGGCAATTCTGTGAATGTGAATTTTATCCAATTTTTTCAAAAACATGTAACCTAAATATTAGCCTTGATGAGAAAAATCTCACCCACAAAAAGGCGGGAGAGAATAGATGCAGAGTAACTGATCATGGGCACATCCTTTGCAAGAGGCAATAATGAAGAGGAGACAAGAATCCACAGACCAAGGGAACAGGAGCACCAAAGACCTTGGGATTATTTTCCTAGGAAATATTTCATGGATTACATTGCCCAAATGAAATACTTGCTTAAGTCAGTCAACTTTTCCTATAACTTATATTTTTCCAGTGATCAAGAATAAATAGAAGTCTCTCCATCTAGAAGATGAACTCCACAAAGGAGACCAAATCTACGCTTTGCACCAAATCCTGAGGGTCTAAGTAAATGTGGACAAAAATTGATTAAATTCATGAATTTTTAAAAACATGGAAATTTTATTCTACTTTAGTTTAAAAAGTATACTGTGGTAGCATTGGGGATCAAATGCAGGAAAGCGTGCTCTGCCACTGAGCTACCTCTCTGGAGCCTGTTTCAGTTCATTTTTAAAAGAAAGTCTCAGCTAGAATAATTCATGTTATCATTCATCAATATCCAGTGGTTTTCTATTTCAATGAACATTTTTGATACTCTGGCAAGACTTGATGAGCACTTAGATTATTATAAACCAAATCATACGGCTTTGTTAAAGCCTGGGCAACGTCACATTTTTAAACTCACTCACTCACGTGCTGAAATTCCCCACCCCTCACCAGCATCCTCCAGGTTACCACCCATATTTACTAACACAGCGGCTACCATGTGCTTTACGTGAATGACACTGAAGACACCAGTTTGAAAACATTTCAAGTATTCTTTCATTTAGAATTTCAAATATAAGGTTGGGACATGCTGGTATCTTTTGAAAAAGTTCCTAAATTATATTAAGTTTAATATGAATTTGAGTCATTTAAATATTTTAATAACTGTAAACTGTTCATAAATAACTACTACACAGAACAGGAAGCCAATAACACAGGAATCTACAGGAATCATTGCTCTATAAACGCCAGTGCCCTGGGGAGAAGAACCTGAAGAAACTTCAGAAGCTGGGGGCAGGCGGCATCAAGGTGACACCTAGAACTAGAAGCCAGGTGCGGGGCTCCTTTGACTGGCTCCCTCAGGGGCCACGCAGCCCAGAACAAAGCTCTCGATTTTGTCAGGGCTCTGTATCACTGTGTCTCACATTTAGATACTATTTGTCACTTGTCCCATTTGAAGAGATGTGGTGAGGATTTTGGAGATACATGTGTTACAAGTCTAGCTTGCTCACAAACACACACCACTGTCCCTGCTGAAGATGACAGTTGTGCTGGCAGGCTCTGCTAACGCTGGATGTTGATTGGCAAGGGCAGGGGGGAGAAGGGTGAGCCAGACCCAGCTCCAGCCCTAGGGTGTGGATGGAAGCAAAGCTCTGAGATTCCCAAAGAGCGGGCGGTCAGCACTGGACAGCGGCCAGCCCTGGGTGCGCACCGGGGTGCAGTCTGTCATCCCGCCATTTCTCAGCAGAACTGAAGAACAAGGATGACGGCTTTTGTTTGCTCGTCCAGAAGAGCGAAACTAAAGCCACACTAACGACTTCACACCCTTCTTAAATGCTAAAAATAAGAGCAAAAGCAGCCGAGGTCCAGCATCCAAGATCAGTGACTTCTCTTTCTTTTAAATCTAAACACATTCATCCAGTACTGTGCATAGTAAAATAGGAAAATTTTCGTTTTCTCTCTTTGCATTTTGTTTTTACAGGGGCGAAATGTGCAATAAACTTCCCTAATCTTCACCTCAGCGTCTGCAGCTTAGGATTCCATTAATACATCCTTTTCCCCTCGGTGGTGCAGGGCCTCGTTTGCAGTCAGTACATTCTGCACTGATGTATATTTCATTGCCCAAGGCTTAATTTTGATTTATTGTCCATCCATAAATTAGAAAAATATGCTCTGGAATTCCATCCCGCTGAAAAGCTGTGCCTGATGTCAGGGGACTGGGTGATATTTAAGATGTCAGAAATACATATTGGATTACTGTGCTTTGTTTCCCCTCAACAGCAGGTGTTTAATCACGGCTGATGGCTGAAGTTAAATGCATTAGGACAGCAGCAGCCAAGAAGATGGAGTTTTTCTAAACCATACAAACTCCAGGATAAATAACTCAAAACTAATTGCGTGTCCACATCTTAGATACATTTTTATTTACTTAATACATTAAACAATGAAAATAGCCTCTGGCACTTAACTTCATGTTTAAGAGCTTGCGCAAATATTTTATGTTAGTGAAGTGTTGGCTGTTTAAACACAATTACTATTTCCCTTACTAGCCCTCTGGTGGCTTTATATAAAATGGTTTTTAAAGCAGAAAAGAGTAAAGGTTGAAATCGCTCAGCAATTCAGGGGTAGGGGATTTCAGAGGTTGCTTTTGTTGTTGTTTCCTAATATGGTTTGAATGCTTATATCTGTCTAAATGCCCACCTTGTCTTATTTCAAATGAAGTCCTGTGTATCTACTGCCCAGGCATCTTTTCATACTCTCTTTGTAAAGCACTGTTCTCTTTGCTATTATGTTTATATTAATTAGAGGGCTATGTGTATAGAAAAATGATCAGGCTTGGTGCAGAGTAATTTAGCTAGAGGCTGGAGAGAAGACACTTAGGAGAGCAAACATTTTCAAGGTGCAACCGGTGACCTGTAACAAGCTGGGGAGATTCATGGCAAGAATCGTATATTTTGACACAACTGTGATTTGATTAAAAGAGAAAGTAATGGGTTTAAACAGTCGCTATGACGATGTAGCCCAGACTTGGATAGCTTTTTGCAATTTACTTTATAGAACAAGATGGAGCAGGAGAGAGGGCCTTTGCTGCTGAGAAAGAAAGGCCAATTGGATTTGGAAATAAATATAAACAAAATCTGAGTGATTGAACTTAACACCCTCCCCATTCTTGTAACACAGATCTATGGAGGAGGCGAGATGAATCGCACACCCAAGAAAATGCTCCGAGGGGGATTAGAACTGTATGTAAAGGGCCGGGGATTTAGCTCAGTGGCTTAAGTGCCTGCCTGGCAAGCGCGAGGTCATGAGTTCAATTCCCGGTACCAAAAAAAAAAAAAAAAAAAAAAAAAGAACTGTATGTAAATCCCTGAATGTTTTAAAAGGAATTATTTTTGGAATCAAGCTCAACTGAATCAATCTGAAAAGGATAAATAGTTATTGTCTGCATTGTGAGAAAAATTGAAATTTGTATGAGAAAACTGAAATACCTCATTTGTTCCACTGAGGTAAACAGTTTGGTCCTCTTGAATAGTCAACATCCCTAGGTCCAATGTAGCATCACATTTAATTCTGATATAGTGGTTGGAAGAGCACTGCGTGATTTTTAAGTAAACAGGCCTAGAAGAGTGTGAATAAAACATAGCGAGGAGTATAAACTATGGTAACAGCCTGCATGATCTAATCGCTCAATCTAAGATCACAGAGGGGAAGAAACCAAGATGAAATATACCCTATCCATGTGTATATGTCCCAGAAGAACAATTAAAGGGTCTCATTAAAAGGCTCTGAGAGCAAACTAAGGACAAAGACTATCTGTGGAGGGTAGTTTTCGCTTTTTATTCTATATACTTCCGTGTTGTGTGCTTTTGTTTGTTTATGGGATAATAGGAAGCCAATGATAATCTTTATTTGTAAAGGACAGTTGTGATTATCGTTACCATAACAATATGTTGAAGGCTATTATAAGATAAAGCACTGGAGAAAACTTTCTAACGTCACAGCCCTCAAGCGTGGCGGGTTGCAGGGGTGAAGCTCTGTCGGGACCCCACTCTTCTCATCAGTGCACTCTCCACTTTCCTCTCCCCAAAGCTCACCGCCCAGGGTAGGTGGCTGCCTCAAACTGTGCACGTTTATTGTCCTATACAGTTAGCTTTCTTAGAAATAATACGGAAAGCATCAAGGTACTAACACTGCTCTTTGTCTCAGAATTTCCAAAGATAAGATTCTATGTGATAAAATTTTGTTTCTCACAAGCCTGATTTTTAAAGTGATATTAGAGCACTTTTGTTTCAATGCAATGTAGTGAAATGCATTTCTCACTCACTGGAGCCATTGCCATACAGCTAAATATCACGGCTATTTCGCAGCGGATATCCCAAAGTTCTTCAACTATTTTAGCCCAATGAGTACAATCATCTCAGGAAAAAACAGACATGGGACTTAAGGCTCTCACATTAATCACATCACTTCTAATACTTTTAGCCTGTGTGTGGCACAGGCTGCACCAGAGTCAGACTGAGATGAAGATTTCTTGCAGGGTACTGGAAGGGCACTTGGAGTCACACTGAGTGGAGCAGGAAGGACATGAGTGCAACAGGAACAGGAATGAGTGCAAGCGAAAACTGAGACCTTGCAGCTGTGCAGTTGGGATGGTTCTGCTGAGTTTTACCCCCAGGCTTCCCACCCACCACAGGCTGACCCAGAGAAGAGAGTGGACCTTAAGTGGGGCCAACGGAAAGGGAGCAATTCCTGGAGAAGGATTCAGCCAAGAACCTTCAGCAACAACACTATGCAGTAGCTCTAGGAAGGAGCCCCTCAGTCTTAAAGGGGAGCGCTGGGCAGGGCACCCTACATCTAGCACTGAGAGTTTCCTGGTCTCACTACCTGCATTCCCAGTCATAGAAAAAGAAGCAATATTCATTGGAGGAAAACATGAGAGGAACATGGTTTCCAGGAATTTCCTGTAAATGAGGCCAAAAGTAGAAGAGTGAAAAACATTCCATTGTTGTAAAGGAGTAGTAAAGTGAGAAAGAATGAACAAAGAAGCGTCCACTAAAATTCTGAGACATTGTCTCCAAATTTGCAGGATTCTCTTATACCACTGGGCTAGCTTCTTCTTCTTCTTCTTCTTCTTCTTCTTCTTCTTCTTCTTCTTCTTCTTCTTCTTTTTTTTTTTTTTAATTTGAAAGAGAAGA
>PVJX010009744.1:0-59807 GCA_004027295.1 Dolichotis patagonum | reverse complement strand
CTTTTAAGCAGTTTTGCCAGCTTTCTATGGAGTCTTTAGTTTCCTGATAATCTCTTTGAATCTGTTTCATGAATTCTAGGTTTTTCCTGAATTCTTCATTAAATTTTTCTCTCCATTTTTGTTCCTCCATTCTTCTGTCTGTGCCTTCTTGAGAGGTGCCCAGCCCTTCTTTTATTAATCTACTTATCTCTTGTTTAATCTGAATTAATATTTCAGTTTTGGTCCCATTTACAAGGTCCTGAAGATATCTCCTTATGTCCACTAATGCTGTGTTTGATGTTGCATTATTGCTGCCCTCAATCTCTTTTGTATTTACCTCTCCTGGATCAATATTCTCAGAGTTGGGGGCTGGGAGTTGTTTCTTATTTCTCCCTTTCATCATGTTTTTGGTTCCTTCCATACAAGTGTACAGTGTAATGCCCAGACCCTTTTCTTGTTGGTTAAGGCTCCTCTAGAGGGCGCAGGCCAGGAGCTTTAGCCCTCTTCAATAGGTTATCAGAGATTAGAGTTCACCCACGGGCAGTGTGCACTAGCTCCTCCCCTCCGGGCCAGTCAACCCCTGCAGGCCTTCACACTGTCAGCGTGCACTGATCTCAGGGAAGTAATATTGAAGCGACTCACTGTCTCCCCGCCAGGGCACAGCCTAATCCAAGCAGATCCCACCAATCTGCTCGGCGAGGGAAGCAACCTGCTGAAGCCACTTCCTTATGGAGTTAGGGCTGTCCTGCCAAAATCCAACATGTCTTCCAGTTGGTTACCCCTTTCCCGTGGGAGGGTCCCATTCCCACCACTCACCACGTGCGGATGCCCATCCCGAGAACTGCAGGACTCCCCAACCTCTGACCTCAGCGCGGCTGCAGTGGGAATTCACGGTGCCTCCGGGTGGGTCGAGTGCAGGGCCAGTCTGGGAGAGCTGGATGCAGGGCTGTTCAGCTCCACGCTCCGGCGGCTCAAGCCAGTCGCTACGGTGCGGATCGCTTGTTCAGGTTGGGCAGGAATTCAGGCGGCTTGAGGAGGGCGCTGTGCTCGCTGACCTTAACTTCTCTGATGGTAGTCCCACGACCTCATATTCGAGTGGTATTTTGCGGTTTAGTTTTTCCCTGGGTTGGGAGAGTCCATCTCTATCTGTTTGGGTCTCTCCAGGGTGTTTTATTCTGGCATTTGAGCTGTCTCTCTCAGAGAGGGTCTCTCTTCTGCTACTTACCAGTCCGCCATCTTGTTCAATCTCCTCACAACCAGGGTTCTTAACCAGGGGTGATTCTGTCATTTCAAGGGACATTCAGTAATGTCCCGTGGCACTTTTGCTGTTACACTTGAGGGAAGGATGATGCTACTGGCATATACCAGATGGAGGCCAAGGTGCTGCTCATATCCTACAATACACAGGGCAGCCCTACATGGAACTCTGTGCTTCAAAGTACCATTTGTGCCAAACTTGATAAATTTTGAGCTAAACAATTGACTTTCAACCAGTACATGGTGCCAAGTTTGAACCTCTAAGAAACTTAATTTTGTAAATTAGAGCAGTTTAGAAAAGCCTCACAATATACTTAGAATTCATAATTGTTGTCATTTTCAAAGCTTATAATAACAAATATTCATCAAAAACCACATTTTGTTCTAATGTAAGAAGAAATTTTCCAGCTGTCATTGAAGGTATATACAGAATATGAGTGATGTATATCTATTGCCATTTAAATGGCAAAATAATAGTCAGAAGTTATTGTCCAATGTTTTTATTTCCTAATATCTTTGAACCTTAAAACTGGGGATTAATATATTTTGCAACTTTTCTGAATATTCTTTGTGTTATTATTTCAGGTGACATAAACATATCTGTCCTGGGAAGTTATGAACACTCCATAAACAGTTTCTTTCAAGTATATTGGATTGTTAAAGACTAATAATCTGCATCATTTTTTGAAATTACAAGTATAATTCAAGATGGTAAGAGAAATATACAGGAAACATATTTAATGACAATAATGTGTTTTTAGGAGTTTAGTCTAATTTTGGTTAAGTTCTAAAATGCCCTCATCAAGACATATGCTAACACCCCCATGCAGCTGATGCCAGGAAGCCATTCCTGAAATGAGTTCAGACATAATTGCAGCTTTTGACATCCTCAATGTTCAGATCTTTCTAAATCATCTTGAAAAATACGTTGGTCTTTCAGGTTCGGTTATTTGGTTGCTTAAATCTTATTATAACCATCAACAACAGTTTGTTAATATAATTTCTTTCCATTCCCTCTCTTACATTGTCATCTGGAGTCATCTGTTACATTGTCATCGGAATCCCAAAGGGAACCAGTCTTGCTTCCATCCTTTTCTTTATCTAACTGCTGCCTGTAAGAACTACAACACCATATCTTTAAAAACATGGATTCTCTTATCATATTGCAGCTGACGGTCAGCCTGCTTATTTTTCTATTCCCAGCACTTACCCACTCGACTGTTACACTCATGCTTTATTTAGACAAAACTAACTCTGGGTTTTATTGTCTTGAAACTTTCTGATATTAAAGCCCAGAATCATTTGTTTTATGCTCTTCTTTTTCAGCTTCTAAAAAATTCATAGGATTATTGCTATTCTTCATGAAGATTTTATGTTCACTGATCAATTTAGCATGGTGACATCAAGGATTCCTAGTATTGATGGGGCCATGAGTTATTGGAATCAGAATATTTGTCCTGGACACCTACACATTTGTACTGATATCATCCTGTGAGCATTGCATCTCTTTAGGACTCTCTGGTTGTGAGGACATAAAAGGAATGCAAAATCTGCCTGTCTCCTATTAAGACAAAAGGAATTGAGTAGGAAAGAGTAGAAAAAAATATTATATTATCAGTGTTCTAGATGTTTCCAGTATACTACTGTTTTATTCTTTTGGTTTAAAATAACTAGCAATGCCAATGTAGCCTGTCTCCATTTTTAACCCTTACTTGAAAAGACTTTATTTCTACAAGCTAGCATAGGAAGAGCTCTCAAAGAGCATCTATTAAATAAATGAGTTATGTCTATCAAGATTCATATAAAGTGACTTTAAAAATACAAAACTCACAATGCTATTACCAAAATAAGATTAGGAGTTTATGGCAGAATCTGGGAAAAACGTGAGGGAAATGGGTCTTTATTTTAAAAGTAAGCAAACAATCAACACCCCCTTGTCTAGGCCCTTCCTCGTGGCAAATTGAGGCTGGGGTTTATGAGAAAGAGAATAGTGGCATAAACAGAAGGTGCATGGTGTGAGGTGCCTTTACTGCAACCAGAGAACAGGAGCAGAAAGTCAGATGACTGGCATGTGTCAGTGAAAAAAGGAATTCCAGGAAGACAATGGGGCAGAGGTGACACCTACAGTACACTTGGTATCAGGGTGTGTAAACCCAGGACAGAAGCAGCACGGCACCAATAACAGGATCACCTACGTTTGGTTTTCTCAGGGCTCTCTGTGCACTTAGCACACTAAAGCATCAGTAGCTGAGAACTGAACTGGACCTGAGGCCAGCCGTGTTTACCTGAGGCCAGCTGTGATTACCTGTCCCGTCTCATTTTTCAAGGAGGCATGGAGAATGGAAAGTTCTTTCTTGCATTATTTTTTTTTCCAGTGAGGAATATAAAGGAAAAATTCAACATGAGGCAAAATGGAAAGCAGCAAAGAGAAAGACCATGAATATGGTCTCAGCTCAGAGAAAGAGCATCTCACGGGTGTGAACCCGTGAATCAGAAGCAAGCAGCTGGACTTCATGTAACTTACTCAACGCTTCAGAACTTACCTTCAATGAAGAAGCAGAATCAAAGGAGCCACGTGAGGAAGTAAGAACACGAACAAAAAATTAACACAGAGAGAAGGGACTTAAGAGAGGGACACAAAAAGATTTTCATGCAACAACAGATTCAAACTCACGTGTTAGACTGAACAGTGACAACTATAGCCACTAACATGGATGCAAATGTAAGACTGTCTTCAACAGAGAAAGAAAAGGACAAAAAAATGAAAATGACGAAAGAAAAGGACATGAGAAATGAAAGCAAAGAATTTAAACACACAAAAATAAGCCAGTAGCCCAGAAGATAGCTCTTATCCCTCCAAAGAACAGAAGTGATTATCAGACGTGTTCTTCTCACTCACCAGAATCGCTGTGGTCTGGCTTGCTGAGAACGTTCACAGCGGCCCATGGACTAAGCACTGAGGAGAGGCGTTGTATTAGTCAGGGTTTTACTAGTGAGAACAGATATAACACAAGATATACGGATATAAAAGAAACAACAAGATTGGCTTACGATGGTCAGCCACAGAGTTGGATGAGGAAGCGTGCAGAGGGCGTCTACACACTGGAGGCCGAAGGACTCAATCCAAGGCCTGGAGTTCACCTTAGTGTCTCATGCAAGTCCACACCAGCAGGCTGATGGGTCTGTGACAGAAGGCTGAAGGCTCTACGATGGAAGGCTGAAAAGTCTGTGTCAGAAGGCTGAAGAGTCTACACTGGAAGCCAGGAGACGAGGTCCAACCAAAGCGAAGACTGGAGCTTCTCCCAAGAGTGGAATGCATTCGTCCTTCTTCCTTCCCCTTTACACCTCCAGGTGATGACCCACCCTAGAATGGGTCTTCCTCTACACCCTTGGGTGTAGAATTGCTAAACCCATTTAGTTAAACTTCTAAATGTCTCAAATTGACACAATCAATCAACATCTACAGGCGTGTTCATGTATTTCCTAGCAAGTGATGAAAAACTGCACCAGAGAAGGAGCAGACACACACTGAAGTTTCCCCAGATAACCCAGGGATAATCTGCACAAGACAATAATGAACCATGACCTCAAATTCTTCCTTTAGAACACAAAATCCAGACCAAGGACTCTCTAAAGTTGTTAAAGTGAAAATATCTCTAGCCAAGTTATTTTTCATTGGTAAATCCATTGAAAGAGCAGTCCGTTACGCTAATAATTTAATTATTAAACCAAAATTAATAAAATCTGGTGAACTTACCCTTTCATTTAGAAGCAAGTGGAAATAAAGAATCAATAAGAAATAAATCAAATATGTGAATTAAAACATGGAAAAATTGGTATGATAAATCCAAAATATAGTTCTCTATTAAGATCATTTTTAAAAATTACAACCCATTTAAAATTTAAATAATTTGAAGTAGACAGATAAATTTGGCTTTTTTGTTTGTTTGTTTGTTTGTTTTTCATACTGGGAATCAAACACAGGACTTTGTGCTTGCCAGGCAGATGCTTGTGCCACTGAGCTATATCCCTGGTCCTGACAAATATTTTATACTCAATAAATAAACCTGGCTATTCTGTGTTATACTAAATTTAAAATAATAGTTGTATAGGTATAAGATTGGAAATCTTACCTAAGGAAAACCAGAGTCAATAAAACAAAAACCAAAGAATGGATCACCTTTGAAATAGTTCTCAAAACTGTATGCCTTATGATATCATAAACAAAATAGGAAGACTAATGAAAACCTCTTATACTTCCTGTGTAATAGATAAATGTCAACATCCTAAAATCACTTAATACTACAGCTTTATAAGGAGATGAAGAGCAAAAAAAAAAAAATGAACAAACTTTCAGGGGGACAGGCGGAGAGAAGTAACTAGCAAATGTGTGGTCACAATCATGTGAGATGAAGCATATAAAACACCCCATGCCCCACTCTGGCACAAATTCTGAGTATCAGTAACACTCAGGGCTGATAAGAGCATTGGGAAAGAACAGCTTCGGCAGTGCACATGGGAACATGAGTCATGCGCACTCCAGAAGGAAGAAGCCAACATATCTATGAAATGTTAAATTCATGTCCTTAAATTTTAACCAGATATTTCTGCTTGTGGAAATTCACCATAAATTATACTTTTCAGCATGCATATTTATCTACATAAATGTGCAGAATTGTTTGAAAAGGAAAAACTAAAAATAACTATCAGTAGAATTGAGGTTTTAAACTCACTGACCTATAACAATTGCTATGGAATATTCAGCATTCGTTTAATGAATGTGTTTTGTTTTATTTATTATCTCAAGAGGACATTGCATTGTTAATTTAAATGTATCAAGTTGGAGCATGACTATTTTTATATAACAGATATGTGGATAGATAAGCAGAGAATAGATCAGACAGACAGATTTGCAAATCAAACTGATCAATGATATTAAATATATAACTAAAGGGAGCATTGGAAAACTAGAGGCAGGAAAAATGACTCCTCATACAATTTTATGTTGTTTTACTTGTTCTAACTTGATAATGAAAGTTTAAAATATCAATTAAATTGTTTTTCCATGTTTTGGCACAATAAAATAAAACACAAATATATTCTTTTTGAAAAGAGAAGGGATAGAATTAGAAATAAGACTACATATAAAGTAGCTAAAAACCAGACTATATAAAATATCTGATAATTTTGAAAATATAAATGAAATAAAAATCAATAGATTTTAGAATTACCCAAGTAGCAATTATTTCAGGAAGGCTAGGATGGTTCAATTCCAAAAATAGAGAGATAAAACTAATCATTTTGATACATCAAAAGAGAAAAATAATGTGTTTATTTGAAAAAGTAACTTTATGAAAGGAAATTTGTTTCACATAATAAGAATACACATATTAATGAAAAAATTTATTATTTTTTTGTCGTTAATAACGACAAAATCCTAAAGCAGTTTATATCAAAATTGAAACAGTGGCATATTTTTCAGTCAATCTAGTAAAGCCAAAAATTGGAATATATATTAGACAATATAAGGCAAAAGAATATTTCTGTTTCATTCTCTGTCTCATTAAAGGCAGTAATGAACAACATAATTTTAGCAAACAATATAGGCTAAAGATGGTGAGGTAAGAATAAGTAGTAGAAATTTATACTTTTCTATATAAGAATAACAAACAGGTAAAAATATAATAATAAGGATTATATTCACAGTAACAGGAATATAGGATTCTAAGAAATAGTTTTTTATGGAATCATGCTGTGAAATCCAGCAATACTACTATTCTTTGTTCAGAGTGATTTTAGTCTGTTTTGTATTGTTTAATTTCAACATACATGAAGGTATGGACTGCTATTTTGAAGAGAACGAGAGACATTATGGAAGTCACTGTTGACTTCCCTATTCTTTGGTTTTGAAGACCTAAAATGCTTTCATCATCCTGCTCTGATCAGTTTAATACCATTTTTTGTATGAATTCATTGTGTGTGAAGATATGGACAACTATTTAGAAGAAAACAAGAGACAATATGATAGACAGTGAAGATCTCCTGTTGTCTTGCTTTGAAATCTGTGTCTCTTACATTTTTTTCTTCTGACCTGTTTTGTTATGTTTAATTTTACCTTCTTTAAAGTAAAATTTAAAAAAATAAAAAGATAGTAAAAAGAAATAGTTCTTAAAAATATTTACACTCAACTGCAAAATCTGTTGAGAGCCAAAGATTTTCACAAATCAATATAGTATAAAAAAGGCAACATTTCAAAGTAGAGTATAAAATCTAATTCAATAAGTGTCTTAAGTTCAAATAATTAAAGACATATACCTTGTGATAGTCAACTTTCAGTTACTGTGACAAAATATCTATGGTAATCAATGTATAAGGAGGAAAGCTTTATTTTGACTCAACATCATAGGATTCTTTCCATGGTTAGTTGCTCCAATTGGTTTTGGGCCTATGACAAGGCAAATGATCCTTACTGGTGGGAGCATGTAGCTGAAGGAGCTACTCAGTCATGGTCCCCTGAAACCAAAATGAGAGAAAGGAAGGTGCCAATATCCCCTTCTAGGGAACACCCCAAATGACCTACCTCCTACCGGCCGCCACCTCTGAACGGCTCCCCTTTGTACTAGCACCGCTGCCTAAAAACCCAAGCCTTCAACATGGGGACATTTGGGTGACACTCAAGATCCAAACTATAGCATCCCCCTTCTCAGAAGACCTTAAAGTTTCCTTATAGACTTTAAAAAGTGAAATATAAAAAAAAAACTACAAATATAGATAAATAGCAAAACATGGTATGATACTATCTAGTTAGTGTTATAACACTTTGCTCATAATCAAAAGAGTACTGAATAATAGTATAAAAACAATGCCAGTTTTCAACACATACAAATTTTATATTCCTGTGATAAAATAAATAATAACAGCAAAAATACTCAAAGATATATGAAAAAAGTATCATTAACCTACCAAAAAGTCTTATAAAAAAGAAAAAATAAACACTCCAATTGCTAAATAGACCAAAGTGAGAAACAAATTACAAAAGAGCAAAGCCATGTAGCCATAATGTACAGTAATAATCTTGGTAGTCAAAGAAATTCAAATTATTATTATTGTTTTTGTTGTTGTTGCTGTTAATGAGAATCAAACTCAGGGCCTTGCCTTTGCAAGGCAGGCACCGTACCATGAGCTACATCCTAGTCAAGGGTAACATTAAAATAACAACAAAGCATGTTTTCTATGGCATCAATTTTACAAATATTAAAGAATACAAAGTGCCCAGGATGGATGAGAAACCAGGGAAACAGGTGTTTTCATCCCCTGTGATAGGACCATAATTTTGTATGTAATCTTCATGAAATCAATTTTCTAAGAAGTTCTAAATGAGGCACAATGTTTGAACATGAAATTCTACTTCTAGGAAATTCATCCTAAAGAAACAGGCAAAAGCAATTGCAAATAATTATGTATCCTGTAGTACACACTATGACGTGTATAATAGAAACACTTTTAAATGACTTAAATGTCCAGTTGGGGCTAGTTAAATGAATTTTGTCATTTTAAGCAGTATTCTGCCTTTTAAATTCATATAAAGAATATCCACTCATGAGGATATTCGAAGTGACAAGTGCTCAAAATCTACTGTCCAGTGCAAAGGCCTGGTTGAAAAAACAGAGCAAATAAAGGGATTTCAGTTTGGCCCAGTAAATACTGCACTGCTACATTGAAGAGACCAGGAGAAGGGGTGCAGGCTATTCAAAGGACATCCCAGGATGCAGATATTGTCCTCTCTCTGCTTCTCAGAACTTATGCAATGAATATGGTTTGCTTTTAAACATAGGATTTTCTGTAAACTGTTTGTGGTAATTTAATGTTGCCAGGATTCAAGGTATTCTTACATTAAATTTAAATGTGGGACGTGTAAGCAAGTTGGAAGCTGCTCAAAGAACAGGACTTTGTGTAACCCGCATGCCTAAGTGTTGCTGTAACCTACAACAAATAAACTCCCATTTGCCACACAGAGAAAGCTGCAGAGACAAGGAGCATGCGGGGGTGCTCACTCTGGGCCGAATGTCATAAAGAAGGAACTTTAGGATTACATTTGGAAATGAAGAAACTGAAAATACAGAGGGGTTCAGTTATGGACACCACATCTCACAGCCCATAGGCAGAGGAGCTGAGATTCCAGTCTCTCAGCTGGCCCCTGGACTGGCTTCCTAGGCCTGTGCTCTGGTAACCTCACTCAGAGTGCACACCATCCCTGTGGAGAACAAGAATCCATTCTTTCCTGTAGTGTGTGATGGTCTTCACTGCCTGTAGGATTTTGTGTGCATTGATTCTTCTTTCTGAATCATCACCCGCTTCCATATGGCAAGAGAAAGGAAGAGGATGCCTGTGTAAACTTGTAAACTTCCATAGAGCAACGTTTCCTCCCTAAATTCCAACACAGGGCAGCAAAGAAATAAGCTACTCTACTCACAGCTTTCTCAATGCTTCTCTCTAAAAGAAAGAGTGTGGCATCTTTGCGGTTTGACAAAGGAAAACACCTGAGAACAAGAAAAGATAATGTATTCGGCAGGTTCTGGTGGCCTCACACTGGGCACAGAAAGCTTTGCTGTGATAACGATGCAATACTGTGTCTGCCTTTATGATATTTAGAACCTGTTTGAAGAAGGCAATGAGGAGAAAGAAACAATAAACCTTGGCAATAGTGTTGCTAAATCTAGGAGCATTATAACAAAATGGTGTGATAAGTAACTGGAAGGGTGCTCTAAAGAAAGAAAAGTTTCAGCTGGTCCCACTGCTTCCATTTCTTCTCCCACAGTGCCGAGTTGGTAAGGTTTTGTAAGACTGCAAAGATCTCTAACAAATGGATGTTGATCAGTCACAGGTTCCTCCACCAAGGCCTGCGGGAGCTGTCATCCCACTCTCCTAGGCCCCGACACTTCCTTCATGTGGCTCAAGGCTCTGAGCCCAGTGTCACACCATCTTCATGGAGAATTTTGTTCCCAAGATCAGCATCAATGTAACCACAAAACTGTCCACTCTATCAAGCTCAGGGAATCAAAACCAAACCAAAACAGCACTAGGAGATAAAACTGGAATAATCTATAGAAACTAGAGCATTATTGTCATGGTTTATGTTGGTGGCCCCCAGGCCTCATGTATTTGCATTGTGCATTTGTGATTGGTTCATTGTCTAGTGCTTGGATTGGTGCTGTCAGTGCTACACCCTCCTAGGGGGTGGAGCCAGGATGTGATGTAATGGCAGGAAGAAGGTGTGTCTCTCTTGCCGGTTTCTGCTTTACTGTTTGCAGCTGCCATGAACTGCGGCCCCACCATTCCACCCTGCCTTGGAGCCAACTGAGTATGGACTGAAACCTCCAAAACTGTAAGAAATAAACCTTTCCTTTCCCAACTTTGGGCATCAGGTATTTTGTCTCAGCAATGAGTAAAAAATAACTAAGACAATTATCATTTACAGAAATATAGGAAGAGGATTCTGAGGTGAGAATGAATGAAAGATTCAGTTTAATTTAATTATCACTATTTATTACCATGGAACACTCTAGCATAGTTTAAACATATTTAAAGCAAATGATAATATCAATTCTCACATGGAATAAATCATTTATGTAAGGATCCAAAGTAGATATCAGAAGCTCAGAGAGAGAAGGAAAGATCATTCTGGGAAGCAGGGGACACGACATTTCTACCTGCCATCGATAGTAAGGATGCTCACCAGTACTCTTGCTGTCTCCTTCCAGGCACATGGTAGGACTGCACCACTCCTTTAAACTAAGGAAATCCCATGACTTACTTTGGTAAAAGTCACAACATGTGTCACTCCCAACAAGAGCAGTAAGAGTGACAGCTTCTATTCTGCCATAAGACTAACAGTGCTCCAGATGGGAGCTGTTTTGCCAGCCTTGGTCCTTGCTAACACTGAATGGGCAAGGAATGCACATTCATTGTTTTAAGACTCTGAGACTTGGGCATTGTTTGTTATGGGAGCACAACGAAGTTTATCCCAATTATCCCACTGCCTTTGAGCACCAAATGTAACTGTCAAACAGAAGGGCAGAGTAGCATAGACTTAGTTGATTCTCCTATTTTCTAAGTCAAGAAAACATGTGCATCTATTAGTTTGCAATATTACTACATCTCAGAATAATTTCTCTGCCTAGATTTTCAACCAGAGCCAAGGAGGAGCAAAATTAATTATTTGTATAAAGGGAATTTTGCTGTTGCCCAATAGTTCAATCAAGAAGTATAGACATTTTTGCATTGCTTGCAGAACTAAGGTAAAGACTAGAGATGAGGCAGGAAAATTTCCCAGGCCTCTGCCTGGCCTTAACTGACCCTGGTATTTCTTACTGAAGTCACAGCAATCTGTTCTATTGAACTTAAATTATCAGTTATACAAAGACAGAGATTGCAGAAGCTGTGAATACATGTATATAAACAAGGCCAGATTACAAGTTATCACTATTTTTGCTCTCATGCACCATCAGTGTTATCTGCACAGAAAAGGCCACGGTCCAAACTCAAGCTATAAAGGGTATAGTATGACACAGTCATCCAGGTTTGCCCTGCAGAAGAAAGTACCAAAAACCATCCTTCCTCAGAGACTGATGCGTTGGGTACAATGGTGACTTGTGCTTACCACATCTCGTGACCTAGAACTATAGTAAACTTACTTGCCTGGAAGAATCTGATTTGCTCATTTCCTGCAGCTGTAAAAAGATGCCCACACAAGTGCTGGCAGATGGCAATAAAGTCAACAGAGTCTCTATCAGATCATTTTTATATCATGGAATTTCAGGGGAGAAAATCAAATTAAAACATTCATCCAATTAGTAAAATGTATGGTAAAAGTGATAAATCATTTTTGGGTATTTCTAACTTCTAGGATCCCGCTGGAATTCAGCTCATCCTCTTTGCCAATGTCAAATCTACGACTCAGACCCCTGTGTCTCACTTAATAATAGTTCAACTTGAGAATTTGGGAGAACTGTGAAATTCATAAAAGAGATATTTGAAACTCCATAATTATGTCAAATATATCTTGATTTACCAGAACTGCCTGTATTTTAGAAAGAGAAAGTATGATTTTTAACAAGTAAGTTAATTAGTCCAATAGCCTAAGCATTAGTCAGGAAATCAGAAAGTTTATTCCAAAGTCTTAAGTTACTGAAATATGGCCACAGCCTTCTCCCAATGACCAGATCCACAGCAGGGCCTCCGTAACCAGTGAAGACGTGGGTTTCACTTTATGATTAAACAGTATTGTTATTTCTGGATATTAATATATGTACCCCTTCAGCTCACCTAAGAGTGGTTTGTTTGTGTGCTTTACAGTAGTGAGAATCAAACTCAGTACCTTTGCACCGAGTTACATGCGAAGGTTTTCTCCCTCCTCCCTGAACCCTTCCTGCGATAGGGTTTTGCTAAGTTGCCTAGACTGAGCTCAAACTTGTGATCCTCCTACCTCAAGATCTCAGACTGCTGGGTAGGATTACAGAAAATTTGTGTTTTAAATGTCCTAAAACGTTCAGAAGAAAACACCTTTTAAAAATGATGGGAAAAACATATACAATCTCTTTAAGGGAAGACGAGCTGCTTGGGGGTGACGTGGCCCCTTCAGCAGCAGAGGCAGGAGGGTAGCGTGGCAGAGGGGGAAAGGGCAAATTATTGCACAGCCTCTGCCGAGTGCCTGCCATTATCCAAAGGGCTGACCCAGGGAGTTCATCCAGACAGGGGCCTCCTCTCTGCAGTCAGTTTCATCTGCTTTATGAAAGAATTAAAGAAGTAAGGAAGGGGAGATATAAAAGTGTATCTCTCTATAGAAAGCTATTAATAATAATCTTTATCAGCTTCTATTTGATGTTATATTTCCCTATCTTCAAAATTTTATCAAATCCACTTTAAGAATTAATTCACATCAGCTACTATGGGATTTTATTTTAATTTTCAGCCTTTTCCCCCTTTTTTTCTATGAAATTCTGCAGAGAATGAGACATCATGCTGTAAAATTATGAATTATTGAAAATTAAGGTGATGTGCTTTTGAACTTACATATCATCCCTTTATTATTTATTTAAAGATATTGGGAAATCCATGTTAAAATTAAAAATGTAATATACAAATTCATCTTTTTGTTTATTCAAACTGTTTTATTGCACACCTGTTGTGGGACAGGCACTATTAGTTTTCGGAAATACCAGAAAGAATACATGTGTGTATTTTTCTGGAATTCTCTTGGCTCAGTTCAAACTCTTCATTGTATCTCACATTTGAAAAGTTCTTCATGTGTCCTCAAATTGTGTCCCTTTCCTCTCTTTTCTGTTTCACTTTTGTTCTTGACATCTCAGCTGACACCAGAGATTACTACGGTTAATATTCTTAATTAATATCTGTTAGCTGAGAAATGTTGACCTCCTTAAACCATCATCTATAAAGTACATTTATTGGACTAATTTGTTTTTACTTTCATTTAGGTGCATGAATGCAAATTAAAGACATTAACTAATCAAGCCTGAGAATAATTTATAAAGAAAGAGAAAGGGGCATATCTTTTCCAACATAAAGTATATGGAACTGTAACAGAAATGACCCAAGTGAGCCCTACTGGTTTATTCAATAAGGGTCCTCTCAAATTCCATCTGTGAACATTTGGTCAGACCTTTTATGGAGAAAAGACATTTCTCCGGGTTCATATTAATTTTTGTGCACATCTGTGCACTCACCTAATCCCTACCCGCATACCACTTCAATTAAAATTAACGGAAGTCAAATCCTTGAGTGGTTTTAATTGCAATATGTAGATTATAAATGGTGCCTATCTTTAACCACACAAAAATTATTTTTTTCCTTGGCCCTTCTCTCAGGAATAATATTTAAGGATAGAGTTGGTTATTGTAGATGGATTTTCATTTATTGTGTGGCTGCTCAAAATGATACTGTGAGCCTTACCAATGGGCAAAAGGCCAATCAAAATTAATGCAAAAGTACAATTAAGGAGTGTTTTAAAGAAATGCCTTTTCATTCTATTCAAGGGCGTACGGTGATGTGCGTTGCCAGAGAGAGGATAATGTTGGGCATACTTTAATGAGGCAAGCATAATTATATGTCAGCTCTATAAATGATGTGGTAAATGGTTTTTCTCTTACGTGGGTTAAATATTGTCCTTACATCTGGTTTACAATATTCACAAAATACTCTTCTCATAGATTCCTCAAACAGGCCGTGTCCAAATTATCTGTTCTTTAAACCAGTGAATATGATGTAATGCTCTATTTCGTTTGCATGCACATCCCATACATACATTTCAGTTTGCTAAACATTTAACCTCATACCCATTGACAATGCGGTGGATCTTTTTTACAAATACCAGGCAATAGCCAGATTCACTTCTAAGAGTTCAGCTTCTGATTGTATTTGTCCAATTGTTTATTTTAACCAAAGCAAAAAATTCTTCTCTGTCCACACCCTCTTAAAAGCACCAAATAATTTATTATTTGTCAATTAAGAGCAGAATTGCTCAACTACACACAGTTCGTATCAGCATTTCTATCTTAGAGAAGCAACTACAATGTCTCAAATAATAATAAGCTAAAATAAGTGGAATTTGTCACCGAAATACAAAATATTATTAAGCAACAAAAAGTCGAAGATGACACGGGAAAATATCAACCAGGTTAATCATGCTTAATACAAAAGCACTACTACAACTTTAAGAACATAGCTTAGCTGGAGTTGGAGCTTAGCTTTTTATTTTACTACTTTATGGCCCGCTTCACAACTACTTGGACAAATACAAAACAAGAATTACAGTGCACCATAAGTTATTTTAATATCCTGTAGTGGTGCATACTTCCAATGAAATCCCAAGACTATTATTATGGTTCTGTGTTTGTGTGAAAATGTCAAGTTGTTTCGAGTGACTACATACTCTAAATTATATATAACTGTTACTTTATAGCTAATAGGCACTAAAATTACTTTAAAACAGAAATGTAAAGTTATATTTTCATCCTTTTTGACAGATAATAAAGCTTATTTATGAGATACAATTTTTCAAGCATTAAAACATCTCATGTTTACAAAAACATTAAAAATATTATTACTTGATATTTAAAGGAAAGAAAAAGGCAAGACCATTAGAAAAATATTTGTCCAGCTCGGTGACTTCTCTATGTTGCCAAGCCCTTATAACTTCACTTATGAAAGTGACTGGTTTAAATACTTTTAAAATTAAAAATATTTGTAAGTTCAAATAGAGGCCAGTGATTTAAGGTCTGTCTTGTTCCATAATCTGTTGGCCTGCACAAATCCTTTCACATGTATTTTAGACAAAATGATGACATGTGATAGATTGTGCCTATTTATTTTAATCTGTATCCCAAGAAGATAGGTCACTTAATTGTCCTGTCACCAAATCACTGGGTGGAGTTAAATATACGTGTTTTTGCTCAGAAACTACGTTTCAGATTTCCTCTCCACTGGGACCAGAGTGCCAGCTAATCCCTAAATCTGTACTCCCTGCAATGCATCCATCTACGTAGCAGCCTGGGAAAAGCGCTGAGAAATGGAGCCCCTGCTCCTCCCCTGTAGGGCTCTTGTGTTACCGAGGGAGCAGCAGAAAGTCAAACCCTCACCTGAAGCCACACAGCTCCCAGTGGCGCGTCTCCTTCTTTGAACATGGCAAATGGTGATAAAAACCAACGAGGAGCAGAAGTTGTCATTCAGGGAACTTTCCAGCCGCTCATGATTATTCCGGAAAGTTATTCTGGTTTGGCGTGTCCATGGGCCTGCTCTGACTTGCCACTGAGGATTTGGCCACCTTCTTGCAGCAGTATCAGCATGCTCACGGCAAAGCATAAACAGAGGAGCAGCCTCTGGACAAACCAGCTACCCCTGAGCAACCCAGTGCTAAGATCTTTCCATAAATGAGCGGTACCGGCCTGACTACACACACAGGCTCAGGAGAATAAGGGGGCCGTCTTGGGGCCAGATCACTCCAGATCCAAGGACATCCTGACTATGAGTCTAAAGCAAAACACAAAGGGAAAAATGTGACAGCAGAGAAACTCTGAAAAAGCAATCTTTTCCGGGGGGAACTGAAAGAAAATCATTCCAAAGGAGAGGTAAATGGACATAGGGATTTTAGGTGGCTCACCGTCTGTGCCTTTCTCAGTGACATCCACATCTCCCTGGAAAAACTAAAATTTTCTTTCTCAGGAATCTATGAAGAAAAGCTAAGTGGCTTCTTCCTGAGAACAGGATGTATGTATGATGTCTGAGAAGTCTTTCTTGGAGAACACGCCTTAGTTTGGCCCTTTGTCTCCTATAGTCTGGGGAAGCCTGGTTCCTACCCACTCCCGACTCTATCTGCATACTACACAAGGCTCCAAAGACCTCCAGCTCCTGCCTTTTTATCTTATGGGCCATAACTGGTTTCTCTTGCTTGCAACTAATGAAGACAAAACCCCTCATGGAGCTCTCTGAGAGTCCCTCCCCACCATTCCTGCAACTATGGCAGCCCAAGAGTCTTTCCAGTCTTTGCACTGGAAAGGGACAGATTCCATAGGGACTCCAGCAACTGAAAGATGGTCCATGTCCTTTGCATAGTCTGTGTCTCCAGCAGTCTAGCAGTTTAGAACCACAGATCCCACAAACTCTCTGCCCACTGGTCCTCCCCAAATTTATTGCAGGTTGCAAGTTTCAGGGCCTTTTCACATTTCTTCTGCCAGTATGCCACTTGTTAGGAAGACAATGAAGTTCCTGTCCCTAGGTTAATGTTTATCCTTCCAGTGGCCCAGCTAAATTGGCTTGGCCTGCACCAGAGCTAACCAGAAAGGTTAGGTCTTGGCTTCCTTTTCTGACTCGCTTCCTTGGACAGCCCCAGGCCTTCCTTTTCACAGACAGAAAGCTAAGCACAGGCCTTGAGTTTAGAGCTTTTGACACCATCAGGTCTGTGGAAGGCTCCCCCACAGGAGGCTGGTCATTCTAGGCATAGCCCTGTCCACCCAGCAATGAGAGTCTGGCTCTGCTGCCCAAGGCAGAGTAGAATCTGGACTCCAGCAAGTGGTCTCTGCAGGAGGCCCAGCAGGAGGCTGGCAAGCAACTAAACCCAGGACAAAAGGTTTAGCTGTGTTTTAAAGACTAATCTCTGATCACACCCCACAGACTTTGTTCCTCCTCCCAAGCCATCATTAACTATTAATCCAGCTCAAGGGCAGTGGAAGGGAAGCCCTTCTCTTTTGCGTAAAAAGAGGGGGAAATCATAGCACTGCAGAGATGAAAAAGTATTAGAAAGATATTAATACTTCCAAAGCTATTTTGAGGTTCAACTAACTTCATCCATGCAAATGTGCTGGTGTTTACGTCCACAAGCACAGGAGAGGCCCAAAAGCGAACAGTCTTGGAAAAAACTCACGAAGCAGTACAATTTGCAACAGTTCTAAGGAATTCTTTGGCTGAAGATTGATTTTTATCAGATTAACACAGGGAAGCAGGGAAATTTATCTGTTAGGTTAACACAGGATTATGTTAGATCTATAATGGCAGATGTAACAACTTCATGTCCCAAGATCTTATGACAGAAAACATGATTTTTTTCATGATTGATTTTTTTTTTAGCATATTCTATTGTTTATTGACTAGGTCAAACATGAGAATAATGGACAAGTGCCATAACAAAATGTGATAGGGGGTAATGTTAACCCCATTACAGAACCCCATTACAGAATACCTTATACTGTGCTAGTCCACAATATCAAAGGCAAGGTCCACAATAATCAAAGGGAAGGTCACTTGATACTTCCACTTAACAGAGGAAGCAAGTAGGTTTGATGCCGTCTCCACCCATGGCTCAGCATCTCATTTAATATGAAGTCTGTCATCTCCTGATCAATGATGCCCTGAGGGGCATTTGTGAAGCTTTCCCATCAGCTCTTCTCAAAACAAACATCCTTGGTCTCCTAGGGCTGACCCTTTCTCCTCCAGCCCTTCACCCAGGCTATCTGTAGGCCACAATGTCCACTTACCTGTCCTGTGACAGTCATGGCACCCCAGTCAGGCTTCCTTCAGCTCTCCCTGCCCCAAGGCTAGCATTTTTTTACCATGGTATGAGTGGCTATCTTTTCAGTTAAGTGAGGAGAATCTGCCTCCAAAGGCAATATAGAAGAAAACAGAACCCAAAGATGAAAAAGACTGGCAACATAGCTTGTAACGTGACTTACATCTCTGATTCAGCCAAATTGCTTAACCATTGCTATCAAAGTCATGCTTGGCATATTGATTTATCACTGGGAGCTCAATGACTTGCCACGAAAAGGCTTCTATGTAGGATGTGTCCTACATAGACATTTCTTTGTGTCACTCTTTTACTGTTCCACACACTCTTCAGTCACCCAGGATATAATTTAGCTGCTTTCCTTAAAATCATCAGCTCAATTTATAGCAATAACCACCAAGTAAAACAAACACATTTCTTTCATAAGCAGAGTAGGGGAAAGTTCACTGGACTGTAAATAAAATAAGATGTTACCTTTCATGACAGTTTATCAAATTTATGTTCATAAGAAGTTGAAACTGAAAGCAAATCAAATCTTAACACAGCAATCCCTATGAATCAACACTAATTTAAGCAAAGAACTTGTGCAAAATTGTAATTCAAGAGGAGTGTCTATAGGACAACATTTGTTCTCTAGTGATAGAGAACACAGTTGAACAATGGAATCTGAGCTTTTAGACCTAACAGAGATGTCAGGAACACCAGAACCTGGTTTCTGTCTGTTTGAGATTGGAAAACGGAAGCCAAATACCTTGCTCTGGGTCATGGAACATGTGAACTCCCCAAGTTCCAAGCAGGACAGGGAACAGCCACAATAAAATAGGAAAAAGAAGAGGAAGAAAAAGAGGAGGAAGGAAAGGAGAAGAAAGAAGAAGAAGAAGAAGAAGAAGAAGAAGAAGAAGAAGAAGAAGAAGAAGAAGAAGAAGAAAAGAAGGAAGAGGAGAAGAGAAGGAGGAGGAGGAAGAAGAAGAAAGATGAGGAGAAGAAATTTCCAGAAGTCATGCCAGTGGGGTGGTTTTGGGAAGACTGCTATTGGAAGACCAGTGTAGAGGTACAAAGAGAAAAGCCAAAGAGAATCAAGGTTTGGTGGTAAGACTAGGAAGACAGATTATTTAGGTTCATCCTAAACTATCTGCTCAAATAGGCAAAGATTTCCCTCCAGAGCTGCTAAGAACTCTATATTCACAAATCAAATGCTGAAGAAGAAATGGATGACTGTCTATGCAAGGCAAGACTCAACAACTAATTCAAAATGGGAAATCATGGGCCAAGGTAGAAGGTAATAATATGTTACTGAAGTGCCGGTCAAGAGACTGGAACCATGCAAGAACTTTACAAACAAACCTTCACTTAACTCAAAGGGATTCCTCAATGATGCCATTAGAGAGACACTTGAAGTTCCTTTGCATCTTTTAGAACTTATTTCTCTTCTTGAGGAGACTAATCTTGGGAACCACAGAGAAAAGGACCAGGAGGTCTGCAGGAAGTCTGTCATGGAATCCTGACCTGTAAGTCAAAGCCATAGGGAAGGAGACAGACAGTTTGTTAGACTGTGAGAGGAACACACAGAAGTTCTATTAGAAGGAATTTTTTTGATGACACACTTACATTGCAAGATACATATATCCTTCACATGTTTGAAGAAATTGAGAAAGTATGTTTAACTTTTCTTAATCAATTGTTATTTCTATGGAAAAATAATTATTTAACAAACACATGTACACAGCATCCCTCAGCATGTTCCTCAACCACTTCCAGGGTCTTCATTTCATTGTCTTTTCTGCAGGTTGCACATGCTTTTTGGCTTTAGCCTGTCCATGGGGCTCGTCATGCTCAGCTGCACCTGCTGCCCAAGGCTGTCTCTTCCTGCACATCCTGACGCTCTAAGGAAGCAGGAATCCAGTCCAAGACCTGGTTGACCTCCACAACATGGAGAGATATGCTCAGGTCTCCTCACCTGCTGCTCCTGTTGATCGCCCAAGGTTCAGGCTCAGCCGGTATCTATCTTTGACATGTGGACAGCGCTTCTAGTGACCAAGATTGTTTTTGATAGTTTTGGCATGCCCCACCCTGAAGGTCCAGGATGGGCTCAGGCTCCAGTCCTTGGACCACACAAGGCTTCAATGTGCTACTGCAGGACATCTCTCTTTCCCACTTGCCCTGAAAACTGCCAGTGCTTGGTCCTTCTTTCTTGCATCATCCTGAGTCCAGGTAAGCACCTCCAGATGCACAGAAAAAATATGGTGAACCACTCAGGTACTCATATCTGTACTCGGGAAGCAATAATCTGTAGCTCCCACTGTTTCCACAATTATTCTCACAGATTCAGACACACTCCCCTACAACAAACCTGTCAGGACCCTTATTAACTGTCAGGATTTTCTTCTGAACATGTGACCTATTTGTATATACATAGCTTTCAGCACAGCCCTCTTCCGAACCTGGTTCTTTTAGGTAGGATCTGAATTCTTTGATTTAGTAAGAGCCCAACAATTGGCCAAGAAGATTCTGGGTGATATTTGAAGATTAAAACATTTTTAAGGAATCCTTTTCATCCAAATTGCTTCTTCAAATGTCCTGGAGAAGGAAATTTGCCATGACCCATGAAGCTCTTGAGGTTCCTGGGGCGAAGGACTGCGAGACGATGAGAAAATAAAGGCACAAAGCTGGGATCAGGTGGAGCCCTCACTCTCCTGATGGGAGGAAAGGACCTGCCCCTTCATTGGAGGGCTGTTTATTTATACCTCTTAGCAACTTCATGTCACATGACACCCCATTTTCCTAGCAACTCACTGTTCAGATTGTCTTGGGGTTAGATGTTCTCTGTGCTGAAGCAACTTCTTCACATGGCTTGCTCCAGGAGCACTTTGTTCTTGGGACAGCCATACCCTAACCTTGCATGTGTGGTCAGTTTCTGGCTTCAACATTTCCCAACAGAATCCCATATCTTTGACTAGTTAAAAGCTCTTCCAAACTTACTGGAATCCAAATGCAAGCAAGCAAGCAGTGGTCCTTACCATGAGACTATTTGTAGTCAATAACCATGAAGATACCTTCTGCATTGACTACAACTGTGACACTTCCCAGCCCGGAAGTCCATGAATGGATTTCTCTCCAGGGTTCAGACCCCTGTGCTGTCAACTCAGCCTTCTCCAGCTGTGGCTCTCCATCTGGTCTCCAGGGGGTTGGACTGGATTCTTCTGCTCCATTTCACCTGGTCCTGATACATCAACCCTAAATTCAGGCTAAACATAGACAGGTTCCTGATGAATTAAGAAATGGTGTCAGCACTCACATACAGCTTAGATTCAGGCTTTTCAGCAAATTTTAAAGATATAGGAACAAAAGTATTCCAGCAAATCTTGGGCACTTCATCAATCATATGAAAAGCTTTTAAACAAAAGTTACAAATACCTTGAGATGAGTGAATAAAAACCATGCAAGTATGAGATATTGTTTTTAGAACTTTAAAGGCAAATCAAGTTAGCCAAAAGCACAGTGCCTCCATTCGAGAGATTTGGACAGGCAGGATGGGGCTGTAGGCCTCTGCTTCATACGTCTCTATACTCGGAAATTTCCTGGAAAAACATATATTTTCTTTGTCAACAACAAAAATCTAAAATTAATTTCAAGGCTGTCATAAATGTAGAATATTAAGAAAGCCAAGAGTCACCACATTTACAAGACAACTTCTAATACTATTTGGTGATGACGCACATCCAGAATGTGCCTGCTAGGTAAGATTATTTTATTTGCTTATAAAAGTTGTAAAGTTCCAGGAAGGAATGTTTCTCTTTAAATATCACACTTGCCAAATATATGCAGTAGCTGCATCTCTAGAAAGTGTGTTTCTTCTGTCATTTTAGTGTGTAACTGCCCCACATTTAAAGGTGTTGGCTGCAATCATAAAGTGCAGTGTTTAGAATGTGCCTGACTTGCACTTCGTCCTTGTGGAAGATGGTTATTTGTCTCTGTCCTCTGAGAAAGTACAGGGTACGACGAGCAAAGCCTGAGGAGTAATAAAGAAGGATGATGTACAAATCGTCACAAAGTGAATCCAGCTTTAACCCATCAATTAAATAGGCTGGATGCTAAATATCTTGCTTGATACAGAAATACAAAAGGGTGTCTAACTCAAAACACATGATGCTCTGTACACAGCTGTACTATATAATTAAAGGTTTATATGCAAACCTGACCGAGTATTGCAGCAGTTATAAGCATATACAGTCATCCTTTGGTGCCTCCAGGACTGGCTCCAGAAACTTCCTGTGGATACCAGATTTCACAGATTTTCAAGTCCCCTATATTATATGTCATAATATTTGCATATAACCTATGCACACCATTCCCTAAACTTTCAATCATCTCTAGAGTACTTAGACCTAATACAATGTAAATAGCTGTTATACTATGTTGCTTAGGGAATAATTCAAGAAAGAGAGTCTTGTCATGTTTAGCACAGATGCAATTTTAAATTTTTTAAATAATGTTTCCATACTTGCAGAAGCTGCAGATACAAAGGCAACTGTGCTTTCTGAATGTTAGAGAGTGTGCTGAGATAGAATGCCAACACCAAGGCTGACTGTTTTGGACATAACGGTTCACATGGGTGAAATTTTGGTTCACCAGTGACATTATTGTATTGTCACTGGTGGCTTTCTAATATGTAGTGGTCTTAGGGATTCTTATAATATTTATGAGGACACAACAGACACCAGTGAGGGCTTCTCATCTGAAACTTCATCACAACCTACTTTGTTCTATTAGGGTGGACTGTTACCCTCACAGATTGTTAGTGATAGAAGATGGAATGAAATAAACCAAGGTTAAGCCAATTTATGTTTGAGGAAAATATTTAGGGTGCTACATGACTGAGACTCTTCAGTAATCAGTAGGCTTGCAGGACAGTAGAACCAGGTAATGTTCTTCCAGATACCATCAGCTACTCTGCTCCTAGACTCCCTCTGTACTTCTGTTCCTCTGGCTCCTCCTCTGAGAGGCACATTCTCAAGAGTGCTGGAAATGTGAGTCTGGCAGGCCAGAGACACAAGTGGAGCCCAAAGAGGTCATGAACTTGAAATTTCTGCATAAGCCAGAGTAAAATGAAGATGATAGCATAATAAAGATGAGGTCCAGAGCCCTTGGGTCTTCTAGAAACATCATAGAAAGTGTTCTCAGGAAGGTTTCCATTCATGAGCTCCCCTTGTCTCCTGGTGAGCCAGCACAGTTGGTACCACCCAAGTGGCAAGAAATACCAACAAAGTACAAGGCTGACAAATGTTGCTCCTTGGCTTCTTGACTTGGCTTTGCCCTCTCCTGAAGACCCAAGGAGACCTTTAAAAGCCAATAAGGTAAAACTGTTTACAGCATGAAATGGCTCATTAATGTGGGAGACCCATGAGTGCCAGATGACCACCCTGTGGGATGCCAAAGAGTCAACTGGGCAGCACCTGGGGGCGGGCTCTTAAATTTCATATCTGGACAATGCCAAGGTTTTGTTTTACTGATGAGCTCCAGATGGGGCTAAAGTTGGGGGTCATATTTGGACCAATAAGGGATTGGAAGCCATTGGATCTTTGAGAATGTCTAGTGTTTATGGAAGAACTATAGGGTGTCTGAAATTCCCTTATTCTGTTTTCACTCTCATGTTTTGTTTAATAATCTTCTAAAACTGAACAATTATCAGTGGGTTAAATATTTCAGAGGCCCTTTTGTATAGACTGGTAGAAATTTTGTCTCAGAGATAGAGAATTTAAATTAATTAGTCCTAAACCTATGATCTCTTTACAAAGGAAGAGTTAAACACCTGTGCCTAAAATCATCAGTATTTGGTAACTATTAACTGTGGTGACAAGTGATAATGGGCAGTTAACACTTAGCTTGGATCCCATTAATAGATGGTAATATAAATTATTTGAGTTCTGAGCCTAGCAGGACAGGCTGACTAGCAAGCCAGTGACATCAGCAGTGACTGTTTGAGACCATTTTCTCCGTATGCAATTCACACTTGTCACCACCATGGCCAGTCACAAGAAACATTCAGCAAGTACTTCTCTTAAGGTCACCTCATTAGTCAAAGGCCATCTAAGCTACCAGAGGAGAGGGAGTCTGGGGAAGCTGCCAACGTCTCTGGTAGAGCCACAGGAGTAGTTATTCATTTTCAAGTAGAAACTCTTGCAGTTCAGAAACAAGGTAAGATGCAGGGGGAATTTTTAAAATAGCCCAGTCACACCAAGTCATCTGCAAAGGAAAATGTAGCCTGAATGTGACAGTGAAAAAGCTAAACAGTGGCAAATGTATGCAACTTCCTAAATGCAGAATTTCTAGAGCAAAACCATAGACACACACCATCGCTAACATGGCACAATTTTTCAAAATAGAACATGAAACTAAGACCACATTCCCTGAGACTCCTTGATGAGCAAAGTGCCACAGCCAGATGTGGGGCTTTGGGGATGGGAGGAAAGGGGGATACGTTACGAGAGGAAGCCATTCCACATCAACTAAAGAACAAGTCATGGGAGACCGATTTGATTGCCCTTCCCTGATACAATTTCAAGATTCACCAGTGCTGAGCGCGATACACACATTCTAGTAAAAGTTTAACAAAGCATTTGACAATAAGATCTATTGGATTGCAGAGCAGACTTCCAAAAGAAGTTGGGAGAGTGTTCTCCCTAGAGGCCTTGCCAATAAAACAAGACAACCCATTTGAGGAAGCATATTGCAAAGGACATTTTTTTTCCCTCCAGGTTCCTTGATTTAACTGGGCCACTTAACATTTCTTGGGTACAGAAAAGCTAAGCACCACCGAAACAAGTCTCTTTCCAGAGCAAAATGAAAACCTAACTCTGGATTTAGTGTGCACCAGGTTTTTTTCTTTATTTCCTTTTCCACCCTTGTCCCAGATGTAGGAAAGTGGGACCCTCCCCAGAGTTTCACTTTGCTTCCCTGAGATACAGAGCAAAAGAGGTGCCAGCCATGCACATAGAAGACAGTATGCACCCAACACCACGGCCATGGCCTAAGAATAACAAGAAAGGATTCACAGGCATATGCATACCACACCTCTTACACTGGGTGTCTCATGATATTTTCTATCAGCCGATGAGAAGGAATCATCACCATAGCACGACAGTTCACACAAGTGTGCAATGCAGTTTGAAATGCCATGAGCCCCCTGCAATGTCCAATAAGATAAAATATATAACAGTGAACCATTTTCTATTATTCCTTTCCTCTAGTCATACAAATATTTATAAGCCAGGAAATTCCAAACCCGTGTTTGTCTACTTTATAAATACTAATTGCTTCCCTGGTTGCACTATACAGTTTTTTAGAAGGAAAGGAGGGATTCTTTTTAAAAACCTTCCTACAAAATATATGCAGAATTTGTTTTCCAATGAATGCCTAATAAGGCTACCTCTTAAGTCTAGATATGTAAAAAATTGCCCTTTTCACAGCTGATAAAATACAAATTAATCCTTAGAGGATTTAATATGTGCCTATTTATTACTTTCAAAACTGAACGCACCACGACAATTAATATGGCTTCCATTAGCTTGCGAGAAAATCACTAACTTTGCCTTTGAAACTAGAAATAAATGCAAAGTTGACCCTGTTTTACATGCCTCCTGCCTTGTGTTTGTGCATGTGTGCATGTGTTTATGTTCAGACGTGCTATCGGAGGTGTGATTTGATGCCCTACAGAAGATTACAATTGCCAAGGCTCTTCTGTAGTTATAGCATTGCTTCTAGAATCAATTTGAGCTCCAAAAGCTTTAAATTGCAGTGTCTTCAGGGTATGAAATAATGTTGCTTGCATGCAACTGCAAGTTCAGTTTATTATGAGAAATGAAAACATTTTAAAAATTAAAGAAACATTTTTCTTTGTGTTCACAGTTCATTGTGTTAGTTTAACCCCCACACTTAACCTCCACAGTTCACTTTAGAAACTCTCCTTTCATTTATTTTTGCATGCATACAGACTTAACCCTTGCTTACCAAGCTCTCTTTTGGCATGTCACATACATGAAGCCTTTTGAAAGCAAAATATGTTTCTCCCATCTTCTGGGAATGTGTAGCTGGTAGGTTATAGAACTGTGTAATTATATTTGCAGAAATTTGATATTCCTCGCTTCTTTATCTGCCCTCTTAGAACATTAACTCACCTCTATTTTTACCTTCATTTATTTAGCATATGTATTTTAGTTTTCCCAACTGCATTTAAGGGTTTGGAGGCCATAACACTTATAACCTAAGTCACACTAAAGTTTAAAACTGTGTAGTATTTTTATCCAATCACATGTCTCATTGCTACTACCTAGCACTTTTCAAAATAAGCCCTGCTTCCCCTGCACCCCACTCTCCGTCTTAGACTCAAAATTTTAGTCTATGACAAAAAGGGTCACTTCATTTTCAGAACCCTCCCAATTACCACAGCTTTTATTCTTTAAGTGCATGGCAGTGGGCAGGTTTTATTCACGTGTTTTAAGGTCAGATATCTGATATTCTGCCTTTGTGTATTCATCAGCAAAAGCCTATATAATTTTCTGTAATGGTCTTGATTTATTTACAAATTCAGCAGTCGTATTTGTTTAGGCTAAAAGAAGACCTCTGTGGAGTGAAGGAGAGAAGTCCTCTTTGCTTGGAGAATTATGCCACCTTTTCTGTCCCATTTCAGCCCATGGAGTTCTTTTGACAGACAGCATGAACAAATCTGCATAAGGAAAAGTAAGTGACAGCTGGGGTCAGACTCTCTCTGTTTAATGACACTGCCAGTTACACATTTTGAATTGTTTAAATATGAGTCTACAGCTTCCACAATCATCATTTCACTGGATCCACTTTTCATACCCAACAGCCAGGAAACTGACACGTAATTACACACTTGCTGATGGTATCGCGGTGCCGATAATTAAAACTGCCACCCGAGGATTGCGATTGCTAGTCTGCAGCTGGGATGTTGTCAGGAGGTAGTAGCCCCAGCACCTTTTAATGCCGTCTCCTTACAGGTGGACCTTCGGTCTCTGCACTGGAAGAACTGGCCAGTCCCTGCTCGTCATTCGCAATGTCGCACACAAATGAAGAAAATCTATTAACAATCCAATAAGTGAAATACAAACACGACGACCCACAGGTTAAACGGTCTACTTGGACGTGGGTGTTGGAGCTGTTAGGTATTGTTCTTTTTTCCCTCTCTGCTCTATTTACTGAAGAGATCACCAAATGGTCTGGACCACTGAGTATGGCTTCAAGTTTTCACTGATGATGCAGAAAAGGCATAGATGGACCTGCTTGAGTTCACCCTGGATCTGAATAAATGAGTCTCTAAAAGATGCAAGATACAAATAAATAAATGGAACAAGATGAAATCTTTAAACCTTTACAAGTTTATTAACTAAAAATTACTTTCTTTGGAGGAAATGAGATTGGGGTAAAAAAAAAAAAGGCTGCCATCGGGCATTGAGACCACCCTAGGAGTTAGGAATAACATTTCTCCTTTGCCCAAGAAAGTGGCCATGCTTCTAGTATAATATCCCAAGGCTTCTAACATCGCAGGTTCTCCTACATCTACACAAGGACACACAGGGCAGGCAGAAGTGTGAAGGGTTGCTAAAATAATCTAAATAGGGCAAGCAGGGAATGCAAAAAAGACAGGAGCTATAGTAAGTAGGCAAGCACTGTGGATTTATGAATGCTAAACATTAAAATATTAGAAAAAAGTAACTGGGAAAGTTAAAGCTGCCATAGACAAATGATAATCCAAATTTTAATAGGCCTCGACAGCATGACAGAGGAAGCTTTGCCTAGAATGACTATATTTATTCAATTCAAAAACAGACAATGTATTCACTGTATTAAGCTCACATTTACCATCAGCATGGGTCCGTGTGTCTTTCCCAGGCAACCTGCCTTCTAATATCACTTCCCGGTGCAAAGACGCCGGGAAAGTGAGGATGAGTTTTCTGCCTATGCTCTGAACTGAGCACAGGAGTAAACTTCACGCAACAGGATTGAATCTACCTTGTCTGTAGGACAAGTGTCTCCATTACCCTCCTCCAGTCTGGCCTGGATGTGAGTTTGTGGGACCCAGGGGTTTCCTAGGACTCTAGACATTCAGTTCTACACACAGAAAAGCACCAGGAGACACAGGCCAAGTTGGTCACCTAACCGCTCCATTCGAATAACATTAAGAAGTGTACTGAGTTGATTTTCTTTGACCTTCAATAAGCCATGATGCAGGATTATAGAATTATAAATACTGTATATGTGCATGGAGCTGCTACGTTCATCCCAGAAGTAGCAGACTTGGGCTGGGTGAGAGAGAACATAATCCATTTTCTTAAAGCTCTAATTTTAATCCATTATAATTTAGAACATTTTAACATTTAAGCCCTAAGGAAAAATTGTGCAATATAATATAAATTTGGGCAAACTACTAAGAAGAAACACATATTTTTAGGACATGTTTGTTCTTTGGGAGATGGATGGCAGCGGTTCAGTTCACCTTGGGAGAATATTGATTGATACCTTTGAGCAGAAATCACACATACTCTGCTTTGTCCTCTCTTAGACCACAGAAGAAAAAAGATGTGCTCAAGGATGCCTCAGAACTGTGGATGGCACAGGCTCATTCATCTAAGCATTGAAGAGACCTAGAACGCTGCAAGATACCTTTCTGCAACTGTGGAATTCACATTCAGTCCGCTGACGGGGGCTATAATCAATGTCATCAAAGCCTTTGCACCATTAGTCTATGTCACAAATGGTAGTGCTAACACATTCGATCCTAACAAGGAAAAATGCAAAATCCATGCCCAACAACCATAATTGCAGAGTAAGATTTTCTAAGTTAGAGTTTTAAAAGATGAAGAAATAAATTGTCCAAAGATTGACCTAAGAAAATGTTTAGCTATTGTAGTCAAGGCATGCACGGGGTGGGTAAAAATGATTGTATACAATGACTCACTGATGCATGCCTAACAAGTGTTCTTATCAAAAAAGACACAAAAGTTTTAACAATTAAGTTGAAACACATTATTTTCTTAAAAAAAATTCCAGGCCAGATCCTTTGTGCCACTATTTGAATTGGAACAATTCTATGCTCTAAAAATCTGGGCATTTCTGAGTTTTAAACAATCAAAACCCTCAGACGGGCCCCAGTGCCCACATTTAAGTCATTCTCTAGATGCGGCTGAGCAGAAACTACACATGTGACTGTGCATTTGTGAATTTTATGGGCTTTTTCTCTTTGAATCTGGCAGTCAAAGTAGTCATCCAGCCAAACAGAAGATCTACAGGGAAAAGAGATACGTGTATATATGTCTGAATAAAGCCATTAATATCTGTATTTGATGCACTGTAGAATCGTTCCCTGTTACTGGACACCAAAGCACTGCTGTTGCTGTGTCCCAGTGAGCCAGCTATGTGGTCTCTGCAGTTACACAGTGTCCCCAAGGTGCCAGCCCAGAAGTCTTCTGCCTGGGTTAGCAATGAAAGGAGCTGGCCACAAACAATGACTCCTATGTGAAAAATTAAACAATAACAAAACAAAAGTGTTAACAAGCCCCAAGCCTTTACAGGAAAGTATTTGATGGTCTTGAGGTCATCGTACCCAATTATTTCAGGTCAAGAGCAACTGGTGAGGTCAGGGGCTTCTTCCTGCAAAGAGACAGGAGTAAGGTGTAAAGAGCTTAGAAGTGACCACTTGTGCTGAGCTCTTGGAGATTTTTATTTTTATTCGACTGAACTGAGTCACAGGCCTGGGGTGAGGTAGAATCGTCTCGTATTGCTACCACTCACACTTCTGAGAGACTCTTCCCCTTGAGGGCTTGGCACTTCTTTCCATACTTTTCTGGAAACACTTGACCTCCTGCCAGAGGCTGCTGCATTGAGGAATCACACAAAGGCAAGCATGGGAAAGTTTGGCAGCAGAAAGGATAAAAGCTGGGGACTTGTATGAATACACACCTATTCTGGCTGAATCTGTTCATGGTAAAGCAATGCTGGCAAGGGAAAGAACAGCCTGAAGCTGACCAGACAACTGGAGGCCAGGGGCCAAACACCATTGGCTCCTAGTGTCAGAAACCAGGGCCTGGACTGGAGAGTGAGAATGGAGCAGAGATGGCTGAGGCTACAGGATGGCTGGTGGGGTAGTAGAGATACTTGCCTGCTGGTTCAGTGAGCTATGCAGCCAGTCAGCCAGGGTCCCAACGAGTGGGGCTGCAAGGACTCACTAGTAGCCCTGAGTTACGAAGTGGACCTCAAGACCATTTATCCCTAGATGCTGAAGGATTCTCCAAGTATTCTATGCTTGCCAGCTAATGGAGAATCAGAAGTCTGACTGGAAGGACCACCTGGACTTCTCACCTGTATGACATTCCTAAGTAACATTTCTGTGCCATCAAAAATGATTTCTGGTATATGATTCAGTAACCATGCTGTGCCCCCCAGAATTTGAGATTCTAGAGCTGAAGAGGTTTTCCTACTTGGAGCTTATTATGATTACATTGCCACATCACAATAGTCACTGTCTGACAGAATCAAGACAATCACCCTTACTAAAGGAGAAGCAGAGATGGAAAGACAGAAGCTGAAGCAGTTTACAAATTTAGACAGCTTGTGTCTTAGGGCTGGGTTTTCTCTACTTGCACCCTTTCCCTTCCCCAATATAAGTTCCATGAAAGACACTCTTTAGAAAGTACAGCCTGAAAGTGCACAGTAAGCCTAAGGACATCTACAACCCTACCACCACCATAAGTGGGGCTCCTCTTATTCTGAGAGCTGAGATGACACGTTCTTATCTCCCACAATTCTGCTTGCCCCTATCCACCACCACCCTGAGTTACAAAAGCAGAGTGTGTAGAGACTCTTAACTGAGCAGCCTTCACCAAAGAACTTCACAGTGATCAGAGCCAGTAAGTGTCCACACTGAGGCTCTCCTGTTCTGAGTCTGGGCTCATCTCTCAAAGCAACACTGAATTCATCCTAGAGGCTTACTTGACTCCCCAAAAGAGAAGACAGGTTGATAGAGAAATGCACAGATAGATAAATACACAGGGACTCACACAAAGTGGTGAGGAATCACATCTCCTGTTATTCAGTGATAGCACACTGTGGTCCAAGGGGCTTAGCAGCTTTTCAAAAAAGCAAAAAGGAAATCCTGCATTCCTATGAATAGGACTCCGCTTGGAGTGGTCGTTTGGAAGTTGTATATACTATTTGTCCAGCTCAGAGTTAAGCAGATGTGAAAGAGTCAAAATCTGTTTTATAATCACATAAACAAATGCTGTACGTGAAAATACACTGGAAGATACCTTGGATTTGGAGCTTGAGGGAATGAGGAAAGGGCCTGGCTGGTCCACCTCAATTTAAGGAAATGGTAACAAAGGAAGCCCACGTTTCCTATCAGGAATCCATGCCTGTCTGCCTGTCTGCATTCCTATCTATAGCTTCAACACTTCCCCTGTTGCCTGCCTCTGCCCTTTAACCCTGACCCACGTGGGAAAGGTATTTAGCTTCCAGCTGCCTAGCCCTGCCTTCTAGGTTTCCAGGGTCTCAGACTAGGTGACAGCCTAAATTCAGGGACACATAGGGCTTTTTCACTTGGTGCTTTTTGTATATTTTTTGTGTTTTCTATTTCCCCTACCATTTTTTCTACAAATTTTTAAATTTAGGAAATAATTTTAAAAGTACCAATGGGCACTAATAAGCCCATCAGCTGACATCATCAATTTTTAACATTTTGTCACATTCTATCATTTGAAAGTAAGTCACTTAACCCCAAAACACTTTAGTTTATGTCATCTGCAGAAAAGAAAAGTACTTTTATTAAGAAATAGAATCTTCTGGGATTGTATCCCCATATCTTAAATGCATGTTGTTGTTGTTTGTTTGTTTGTTTGTTTTTGTAGCTCATGGAATGCAGTTTTGGTGTACATATTTTCTGGAGTTGGAAGTAGAGATTTATCAAATGGGGTACCCAGAGAATTGGGAAGCAGCTACATTTGCTCATCAGGGCCCAAGCTGTTCCCATTTCAGCAGTCTTCACCTACTCTCTGACCTCCAGGGTCTTCCAGTTCACACAACTTCTGCTCCTACAGCTGTTAAAGGTAATGAAGAGATAAAGGCATCCACAGAATTCTGTTCTTTCAGCCTTTTACAGCAATTTTACCACAAAAATATCCTATAAGTGCAAGTTGATGAGACTTAGGCCACCTGTGTCCATCAAAAATGGCTTTTTGGGTTATTGGCCTTCTCATAAAGATTTTTAAGAATAAAATATAGATTTAAATTTTAATGCCAAACACTGGCATAAGCCAAGAAATCAGCCATGGGTGATACTGTAGACTTGAGAAAATGGGAGTGACAACAGGATGGAAATTCCATCTCATTTGTTTTGCACAAGGACAAAGCAAATGAGATGAGGAAGTGTTGATTATAGGGGCCTTTGGACATCACTGAAGAATGACCAGCCTTCAGACTCTTAAGACTGTTCCTTACAACATCACTCATCCCTTCTCCCCGAAAGGTACCTTTCTTAAAGGAGACAAGTAAAGATTCTTTTTGCACAAAATCACTAAAGAGTTCCAAAAAAACTGGAGAATCTGGAAGACATTGGTGATTATTCATCTTGTGGTGTGATCAGTTAAATGTAATCATCCCCAATGAATTTACATTTTAGAGGGTAATCAAAGTCTTTTGTGGAGGTAAATGCTATGTGGAAGTGTTATGTAAAGGAAGAGTAGAGGTGACTATAGGACCCCAGTGAGAAAAGAAGGAAAAGCATTGGACAGGCCCTTCTTCATGGTTCCAGAGACCATGACAGACCCTAGTGGTGTGGCTGGTGGCTTTATGGCTGGTGGGAAGTTCACCTCTACCCACACATATCCTTGCTGATACCACAAGGCAGAAAGACAGATACCTCTACTACACTGATTGCCAGATCCCAGAATGTATTGCCCTTGGCCAAACACTAAGAGGTTGCAGTCACAGGCAGTCACATCTGAATGGACACAGGTGGGTGATGTCAGATGCTTGCCTGATTGGAAACAAGGACCTGCACACACAAGACAATGGGTAATCATAGCCATGTTGCGCAGCCATGTATTTGTCCCCTCACCCCTGAAGAACACCAAGTCTGGGCTCAGTTAGGGCTCCCCATCTGGTTGCTCTCCCACCCTGGACCAGGGCAGAGCAAGAGCTCATGCTGACCATACATAGTTGTACCTGCTGCACAGAAGCAAAGTCAGAAGACAATAATTTTTGCCCCACCCAAGTGGAACCTTGGAGAGGAAAAACACACAGCTCCCACAGACCCCATCGGCCAAGCTCAGGGACTTCTCTACAGGGGTACCAGCCCACCTACAAACACATGCAGTCTCAGGAGGTGACCCACAGGGCCAGCTTTCACCAGCTCCCCCGGGGATGATAATAGGTGCTCTGCCACTGAGGTTTTGACAGGAACAAGGGCCTCTCTGGGCCTCGCCACCTATACCCAGTCCCAGTCCCAGACATTCCCTAGAAAAGTGTGCTTAGCCCAGGCCAGCCAAGCCCAGCCCAGCCCTGCCTGCAACATGTCTTGGCCATTTCCCCAGCAGACACCTACCCAAGACTGTTCATACTTATTCAGTAACTGGCAGTAGAACATATACTGGTTCCTGAAAGTAAGACGAGAGACTGGATAGCCACACAGTGGTTAAACCGTAAGTGACCATGGAACTGATCTGCAGTCTCTGCAGCAGACATCCCCTGGGGTCAGGACTTCGTCAGTAACTGTCACCTTTCCTCTTGTTTGCCTCTCCTGGTTCCCACCAGCTTCTAACTCTGGACCTATGGAGAAATTCAGTTACACTCTTCTATCCAATCATCCAAGATGCTGTGCCCTCAATTAGCCAACCTTGCTTAACACAACATCCAGTCAGGGCATACTTGAAACCTTCTCTTTTCCCACTATATGTGCCACCCACTCCTCTCCTTACCTTGAAGTCTCTGCCAAATACAAGTAGTGGTGCCCGACCCCCTTGCCATAACCAGTTCTGTTTGATCTCATTTGGGCAGTCTCCATTTCCACAAGGAACATGCAAGGACTTCAAATAATTCATTGCAAGGTCATCTCACTTTCTACCTTAAGAAAACAAGAGGGGGCTGGGGATTTAGCTCAGTGGCTTAAGTGCCTGCTTTGCAAGCGTGAGGTCGTGAGTTCGATCCCCGGTACCAAAAAAAAACAAAAAAGAGAGAAAAAGAAAAGAAAACAAGAGGGCAAATAAGTCATGAGCTTAGAGAAAATGTATCCAAATTATATATCTGAGAAAGTACTTTTAGCCTAAATATAGAAATAACTTTCAAAAGTCAAGAATAAGAAAACAGACAACTCATTAAAAATTTTTAGCAAACGTTTGAGCACACAATCTCATCAAAGAGGAAGGGATGTACAAAAGGCATATAAGCATGTGACAATACATTCCACATCATTAAGAATTTGAGAAATGCAAATTAAAACTGCAATATACCTATTAAATTGGTCAAAAAAATAATCACAATGCCAAGTGATGGCAAGAATGTGAATTATTAGAAGTCTTCTGCATGGTTGAAGGAAGTGCAAAATGATTATCACTTAGTAGAACAGAGCGGTGATTTCTTATAAAGCTGAACACTCACCATATGACCCAGCAATTCCAACCCTGTTTAACCCCCATCCAAAGAAAATGAAAACTTAGTTTGCACATAAAACTCTGTGCTTGAATGTTTATAGAAGCCTTCTTTATAACTGCCAATGAGCTACAAACAGACCCATTTCCTAACAAACCGTGGTCCACCTGTTGAATGGGACACTCCTCAGCAACAAAAGAAATAAACTGCAATATGCAGTTTATTTACACAACAACACACAAACTTCCCAAGTGCCAGCCCCAAGAGTCACAGCATGTGGGGCTCCATTTCTATGATGTCCCGAAATAGGAAAAGCTCCCAGAGAGTGAACAGATCAACAGTTGCCAAGGCTGAGGGCCAGAAAGAGTCTCACCACAAAGGTGCAGCACATGGGCTGAGGGTGCAGATTTGTAAGGATTTGTCAGAACTCACAGAATGGTACACCATAAAGAATGAATTTTATTGTGTATGCCTTTGAAAATAAATACAATTTTTTAATTTTTTTGGGGGGGGTACCGGGGATTGAACTCACGACCTCGCGCCTGCCAGGCAGGCGCTTACACCACTGAGCTAAATCCCCAGCCCAATAAATACAATTTTTAATAACCTATTTCTGAACATGGTGTTTAGAGGTATTAGCTCCAGAAAAGTATTGAAGGGCAGCCATGGTACTGTATAGCCACATATTACATTTTGTATGCTAAAATCTCATTAGGAATTCAGTCAAATACTAATTACAAAAATGGACAAAACAATAGAAGTGCTACCTATCTGCATGCTATCCCTTCTATCACCTGCTCACCCAGCACACTGAATGAAGTCCACTGAATTGCCTATATTTAGAACACATACTGTTTTTCAATGTTAAAGGCAATACAGTGTAAATTATGTACAGAAAATCTTTTAAAAAGGAAGACTCAAGTAGTACCAACTATACTATTATAACCTAATAATAGTCTTTTCAATATTCATTTTTCTTGAATAAAGTTATTATTCCCACCAATAATGAAATGTTAACTATCTCAATGCAATAGAAAGTGTCAGTAACATGAATATAATGAATATAAAAGTTTAAATATATTTTAAAAGATTAGAATTTAGAAGGCGAAATACAAGAAATGATAAATCTAATTAATCTATGGAAAGCACAGGGTTGAAAAGAAGCTCCTCAGTGGGGGAAAAAAAAATAGAAGGAATAGAGGGCTGCTCAGCTTCCTGCAGTTTCCCTTACCAGAGGTTCTCAGCTTTGAGGACTCTAGCCTAGCATTCCTCCTGACATTCTGGGCGAGCACCAACCCACACCAAATTTTCTTACCTACTAGGTCTGAGGTAAAGTTTGAGATTTTTGTGTTTGAAATAAATTCTCAGGTATGACAGATGTTGCTGCAGTGAAGACCCTGCTTTGAGAACCATTGCATGAAGATGTGTGTTTGCCATCTAGGTGATTCCAGGCTTTATTTTGGATATTAGTAACTATCAAGAAAACCAAGTTATATTTTGCCATCAGAAATATTGAGCCATCTGGCTTGGGTAATCCTGGGAACAGAGAACTAATTCTTAAGCAAAATGATGTAAGTGACTTCAGATTGCAGGAATCATTTCTAGGGTGTGTCCTTCTGAATGAACAATGTAGTCGAGTCCACGGGTCTGGAGAGTATCTTCTCTATCTACTCAGCATTCCCATCTGGGTGGGGAATCACTCAGGAATCCTTTTATAAAGTCTTTCAAGTGTGTCTTTGTAATGTTCAAAATATTTTCAATTAATTCTTCAGAAGAGTTCACAGCCAGGTCAGCTGAACAGAGGAAAGAATCACACTTGGCTGAAGGAGCCGTGAGCCTGGCTCCAGCTCTCCACTCATCACCTTCTCTCTTGCAAGTGGAATACTGATGTCAGTTTAGGCTCGCCTTCTAAGGGCAAATACAGGTTGTTCTAATGAGCTGCTATGTCTGCAAAATATGCTAATTTGCAAGCCCCACTGTAATCATGCATACAATCTCCCAATTTGGAGATTTCATCTGGAAACTCTTGAAACTCAAATAGAATGAGGACTTTCTCAAGCAGAGGCCAAGAAGTGTCAGCACAAAATAGAAGTTATCTATAATGGTGGCCTTCTCTCACCACATCTGACAGTTCACGTCTTTGCACACTCCATTCTCCAATCCTTCCATCCATCTGGAGTTTGCCTGTACACACCAAATCACCCACTCTGCACCGTGCAGTCAGAATACAGGGTGATACCAGCACAGGACCTTTTAAAGTTGGACTTTAACCATATCCCAAGAGACAATTGCCAAAGCATCATCAGTCAAATATACTCATTACTTATTTTTCCCTAAATGTATTATAATGTATGATGGCTATTGGAATATTTTAAAAATTCTTTTCCACAGTAAAATTAATTTTATCCCATCAATAGTAACATTGTCTTCAATAACTATGTTTATATCCACATTTACTTTTAAAGTCTTCTGAGTGATAGAGGATGGATGGATGATGAAACAGTTATCATTCCACCTACAGCCAGGACATCTGTCCTTCTGCCCCATAACTGTATAAATTTGATCAATTCCTTTAGCTTTCTGAACTTCACTTTTGCCAATTTTAACTAAAATATGCTATTTATATTAATTACTGTTCCACTGACTTTTTGAGGTCTTTATGAAAACCATGTTAAGTAATACAAAAGAACCACTTACAATGCACATTTGGCTTAATTTTGTTTCTTACTTTATTTGAAACCAAGCCTGATATGAACAAACTTTGCCCAATTTTTACGAATAGTTTATTATGCCCTCAGCTCAAGTCATTAGGTGAAATGATAATGTCCAGACTTGGGTGAATTCTTCTCCTTACAGAAGAACTTCTTTCTTACAGAAAAAGTTAGCCTTAGAGTCATAACAGTAGCCAACAGTTTGTGAGAATGTCTGAGGTACCAGGCATAATCCCCATTGTTTTACTTTTTTTCTTTTTTAATACACAGCCAGCTCTCTAAGGTAGCTACTATTCTTGTACCCATTTTTTCTTGAGGAAACTAGAGAAAACCAGCAACTTGCCTGTGGTTGAACACTTAATAAGTTTCAAATGAAGGGTACAAGCCTGTTGTCTGCCATTAGAAGCATGGAACCATTTCAAAGACAAGCTGGATTCACTTACACCATGGTGGAGAACTTGCAGAGTACCAGCTGCAAACCATACTGCACTTAGTCTATTTTCTCATTGGTAAGGTGGGCATAGTAGCAGTACTTAATTTAAGGAATTTTAGGGGTTAAATGAGACAACCCAGTTAACTTGATGAGCACCTCACCTAGCATAGTGTTTTGGCTTTTATCTATATGACCCCAAAGCACTCACAGGTAGCGAGTTTTAAAGGTGGCTGGATTAGAGTACACGAATGTGGATTAAGGGTATGTCACTGGGGTTAAGTGTGTGAATAATGGAAGCCCCACTTTGGATGAAGGAGGCACTCATTATTAGGCTTGCAGTCTGGATGGAATACAAAGGGACAGAAACAAGGCAGGCTGCTGCAGCTACTTGCTACCTTCTGCCTCCACACCATGAACTGTTTCTCCTATGTGACTCCCCCTGCCATGCCTCTTTGCCTTTGATCCAGCTGACTATGGACTGAAACCTCTACAAACTGTGAGCTCACATAAACCTTTCCTCCATTAATTTTGGGTGTCAAGTATTCTGTCCCACCCACAAGAAAAGTAACTAAGACACAGTAAGAAATAAAAAAGTCCAAATTTGCTTTTAATATTTGAAGTAAGTTATTCTGATTCTACTAAATTACAGAGCTCTGATAAACCTATGGAAAAGAGCATCTATTGAAGCCAAGTTTTACCAAATGAAATGTTAAGAAACTGTTAGATGTTAGTTCATCAAACAGAATGGTTTGTACTGTCACTGTTTGATTGTCCACTTTTTATGCTTTGACTTTGTGACTTACGCAACTATTTCTAAGATAACAATATGTACTTTATCAACTAGTGACTTCTTACTTTTTTTGATATTCCGTATTATTTATACCCTTTTTTCTGTTTTGCTTTTTTTCTCTAAATAAAAAAAACCTGTTAGAACTAGGAATGTGTGTGCATGTGTATGGATGTGTGCCACATTTGTATGTGTGTGAGGACATGTGTGTAGGTGTGTATACATGTGTCACTGTACACATTCATCTGTGTATGTGGTTCATTTGGGCATGTGTGTGAGCATATATGTATGCACGTCCTTTGTATATGTATATACTCACATTGTATGTGTGTTCATGTATAAGAGCATGTGTGTGTGTGTTCACACATGTGTGCATATATGTACATGTGTGCATGTGCATGTGTGCAGGCTCATACTCTTTCTAGCTGATCTACCATCATTATAATCTGATCAAGAAAGAACTTTGAAGCCAAAACAAAAATGTTAATACACTTCAGCAGCTGTGTCAGGAATTTAAATAAATGTGTTCCACGTTCAAGGACCTTTTCAAATGCCAGTAGAATCTCAAATGAAGGACTCAAATAGGCATTTTCTGAATCTTTATCCAATTGCTACTTTGTCAATCTCACCCAAACAGTTCTTTGGTGATTTTATTGGTGACTAAGTAATTACAAATGAGCTCAACTGTTTCTTCTTCCCCATTTGCTCAACAAGGACTGGTGGTTTTCCTATCAAGCTACACAAAACCGATATGGTCTCCCTGTGATATTCTCTTCCTATAGACAAGATAAAACCAACAGATAAGCCTTCTGGAACCAAGATAAAGCCCAAACAATTCCCTCACACTCGGGTCAGCACAGGAAGACACTCACCAAGCTTTGTTCCAGATGCTAAATGTGGAGCAGGTGTCCCTACTGCAAAAGCAGCTTTTTAAGCTGTGCACTTACACATTGGTTTCCTGCTGTTGCTGCAGTGAATTCACAAATGGTGACCTAAAACAGTGCAAATCTAGTAGTTCACAGTTCTGTACGTTAAAGGTATAGTGTGGGCCTTGACGAACTGACACTGAGAACTGGCTCCTTCTTGAAGTTGCAGGAGAAAAACCATTTCCTTAGCATTTTTCCTACTTTACCTGGCTCATTACCCCAATCTCTATCTCTAAGCCCAGCAACAGAAGGCTGAGTCCTTCCCCCATCATCTCTTCACAAAAGTAGCCTAACTTTCCCTTCACCATGATTTGTAACATGTCTACAGTTTCTAAGGATTTGTATGCAAAAGCTGTTATCATAGGGTAAAGTATAATGCAAAAGAATCAGATAACAAAGTAGAGTTTAGCTGTTACTTCTCTGTACTTCATATAGAATTACATCAATGTGAATACTTTTAAACAAGTCCCATGCAAAAGGAATACCTATTTAACTGTATATTTAAAGGCCTCATTTTATAACAGAGTAGGTGAGTCTTCAGTGCTGTGTATTTTGAATTCAGATGCCCTCAAATGCCATATCATTGATTCAGTAACTCATTTAACCCACAGGTACTAAGCACTATAATATTCAGCACTTTCTCTGTATGCTGTTCAGATCATAGAATCAGGTGCTGTGGGAGTTGTCCAAGGTCCTGAAGAATTAATGATGCAGCCCATAGGAAGACATAAAAGGCCATTAGTAGACTTAACACACAGGAGTACCTCTTCTCTTCCTTGGTGTTCTCCATAGCCCAGCAATTTAACAACTACAAAACAGGCAAATGAAGGCACCATATGTGTTTGAATTTCCATCTCATTTCTTGCCCTTTCATGGCCTTACCTCATAGGTAAAGTCACAAGGTAATCTTGGTGCCAAAATATTGATGGAAAGCCTTGCATCTTCTTAGACAGAGATAAGATTAGCTGTTGCTACTAAGGGACAGAAGCAGCAATGGCACCACCTTGGCATAGGGAAACTCTGGGAAAAACAAGACAAGCACTGTCTTCCAACCAGATCCCACCAGGAGTATATCCTCCCCCAGGGTTCCTGATGGAGATCAGGAGATCATCAGGCTCAGCTCACAGGGCTATGGTGAAGATTAAATTGAATGATAACAGATGTAAAGCAATAATCACCCAGTAAGCATTCATTAAATGCTGGTTTTTCTTTGCCTCTAGCAGTTTCAAACGACCAGCATTTGCTGAATCCTGAAATATCAAAAAGTTATTCAAAACAAATCATGACAAACGCTATGCTAGTGCTGGTGTAACTTCCTTCCAATTTTAGCAAAGTCATATAAGAGACCCTAAGGAGAAGTGGATCTACAAAGCATTCCATGTGAACCAGGCAAGGCTCTACCTTTGAATCTAACTAATCCAACCAGCATACAGCCTTCACTCCACTTTTTCTGAAGTTTCCCCTAAAGAAAGGCAGCTGGGCTCCCTTTTCAGAAACCCACAAAAGAAGTTTGATAATAAACTTCAAATTTAGGGATAATAGGAAAGGATAAACTCTCAAATAATAGGCACTTAGTAGCAGGAACTATTCACTACACCTGTGATAGATACTAGGGAAAGAACATCTCTGACAGAGACACAAAGTCACATCTGCAGTGGACAGAAGGTTCACGATACCTCTCTTAGAACCCAGTACAGGGGGCAGATGTTGCAATAAATGACAGGCTCTAGAGTAAACTGGGACGAAAGAAAATGGAAAGAGACAAAGTTGGTAATGGATACTATAGGAACCACAATCTGCTTTTGAACATCCACTTGATAAAATAGTCTGGAACTGAGAAAAATAAAGAAGAGAAGTTACACTCAGCTTCACCACTATCTACCATACCAGAGGAGGCAACGGTAATAAAGCTACAAAAATCACAACATGGCAAGTATGTGAGCTTTCCTGTTAGTGGTTTCAACATTCTGCCAAAGTAAGGAACAGTGACAGGTAAGGAAAATCAGCTCCTACACAGGAGAACTATGGAGAAAGTGCATGAAGCCCAGGTGAGTATATCTTGGTTACTCTTTCTGACCTGCCTCATGTTATTCTTAGATAAATGTAGGGCTCAATAGTATTAGTACTACTCACAGATAAGCTTTACTCTTCTAATAAAAATTTTACAAAGTTATGGTAAGGCATGGTGGCCAACACCTATTATCACAGATACTCTGGAAGCCGAAGCAGAAGGATCACAAGTTCGAGGTCAGCTTGGGAAATTCAGCAAGACCTTGTCTCAAATAAGATTCAAAAAGTTCTAGGGTTGTAACTCAGTGGCAGAGCACTTTCTTAGCATATAGGAGGCCCTGATCCGAAAGCCCAGTATCACACCAAAAAAAATATGATCCAAGAAACAACTGAGATACATCAAGAAAAAGACTGGCACAGTTGCATACATTTAAAGAACCACAGAATGCACATTTAAAGAATTGCTCCCAAAAAACAGGGAAAATGTTACAGCAAATGCTTCTTTATATTCTCGGTAAATGTAAACTGAAATGGAATATGGGAAAAAAAATTATGAAAGAACTACTGGAGACAAAATGAAGCACATTCTAAAACAAAGATAGAGTAACAGAGAGACTAAACTTTAAGATAATAACAAATCTTCAGAGAAGTGAAGACCAAATTAAAGCAGCAAGAATTTGAACCCAGAATGACAAAACTGTGGGAAGATATAGGACAATGCTGTGGAAAATTCCACAACATGAGCTGAAGAAATGAAAGATTATAAGGAGAAGACAACAAATAGAAGAGAAAGATACAGCTTTCAGTTCAGCTGCTTCCAGCGTAGATGTGGTCATTTCAGTCATTCACTTAGTCATTTGCTTTTTAGTCTAAAATCTTCTGAATGATTAGCTTTTGACTCTGGACAAACACAGTCCTTTGATCCTAGCTATCAGAAGTAAGAAAGCCGTCAGCTCCCACAAACCTTAGATTACAGTGGGCGAAAGATGAAAACAAAGCAAGGAAATGAAAAAGGCTCAGATACATTAACTACAATGAACTAAAAAAGAATCAGAGAAAGAACAAAAGAGTAGCTGGGTTTAAGGAGACTACAAGGAGCAGGGGACAAGAAACAGGAAGTAAAGTCATTCAAAAACGTGAAGGAAACATTGTCCTAAGGAAAGAGAAGAACTGATTCCCAAATCCAGGACTATCAACATGAAAATATATCCAGAAGGAGTAACTGAATTTCCAGAAGTTAAAAATCCTTATGGACAGCAAAGTACAAATAGGAAATCAATTAACAAAGAAAAAAGTTCTAGTTGGCTAGAGATCTCACACCCACTGCTCAGGGTCAGAAGCCCACAGGACAACCCAGGCTGCCCCCATTCTTAAGCTTCAATGGTAAAGAGGCAGCACAGGAAATGTAGTTGTGAGTGCAGAGTCCCTGGGTCCACAGGGATATCTTAATTCACCAGGAGTGGGTAACTGGAAAGTTAAGACAGTTTTTGATGCTTCTGAGACAGAGGGGCCAAAAAAATCACATTTTGAGAAACACTGTTATCCAGCTTGGAAAGAAGAAGGTACTCCAGGATTTTATACCAATAAATTTTATTGCACATATAACGAACAAAAAGTGCATCCCCAAATATGACCTGCATGAGCTCCTCCCAGGGAAAGTAAAGACAGTGCCTTACTGGGAAACAAAGAAGTTAGGCATGGGGGAAAATGCATTGGGAGGGAGCTATCAGTGTACTATAAAGGAGAATCAAGGTAAAGCAAAAGGATGAAATAGTAAGCATGTTTTTTAATCAGCAATATTAAAAATACAACCACATAATAACAATCTAGAGACACAGAGGACAGTGATAGAAGACCAAGTATCTCCCTATCTTTCACAGGTTGGGGTGAATCAGTACTACTTGGAGCTGATCAATCAAGAAATAGAAATAGAAGCAATTTTTACAATTATGAAAGTGGCTACTAGAATTATTATAGTGACTTTTCTTCCAAATGTTACATAGATAGCCTCTCTCTCTCTCTCTCTCTCTCTCTCTCTCTCTCTCTCTCTCTCTCACTTGCTCTCTCCCTCTTATACACACACATACACGCAAAATACAGGAAACAAGTAAAATATAAAAATGCTGCAGAAGCAATAACAAAAATGCACGCATGGCAATTTCTAAAACTATATAAGAAAGAATAAAGTATTAGATACAACTTTGATAACCACTTTATAGATAATAATAGATATATCTTGGATACATTTGCCTATTAAAATATTCTAACCATTTCTGGTTATAAAAGACATTTTCAACAAGTTACCCAAAATGTTTAAAGGGTTTTTTTTAAGTACCAAAGAAGAGTTTGATCAGGAAGGCAGAAGGCAGACTGCAAGAGAAGAAGCTTTCAAACTTTACGTCCTAGATCTCCTTTCCCCATCATAAGGTCTTTCTCACTTTCCTTCCTGAATTTCCTTCACAATACCACTTATCTCCATGAGTGTGCCAGTGACCTATTTATTCACAATTACTTATCATCATTCACACACAAGATCCTTAGCTGGCAAAGGCAGACATTTTCCTTTGCTTGTCTCCATTACACAGAACAGCACATGGTTCATGGAAACACGTTTTGCAAAAATGAATGAAGAATAGATATAATTTTCATCACCATTTTATAGATGATTCCACACAAAGAAATCTACTAATGTAATTCCATAGATAAAAGAGAAAATGTGATTAACTGTGTCAAAAAGAAACTTTATAAAATTTAAAATCATTTTTTAAAAAGCTTCAATAGACTGAATTCATCCTTAAATTGCAAATATTGCTCATGAACACATAATAAATGCACAAACTCAGACCCCAAGTCAAAGCCATCATAGAACTTAGAGGTGATATTTGGAAACATAATCAAGAAAATAAAAACCAAGACAATATCAAGCTATCACTTACTGGTTTAAAGTACTAATCAAACCAGTCACTTAGTATAAAAATAACTAATCTAGTTTTAAGTCCTTGAATTTTTCTTCAGGAGTACAGAGATATGTACTTTAAAACTTTTAAGGTAATTATTAAAATAACAGAACGTTTACAAGTCAATGGAGTAGGGGAAAATTAAAACAAGAAATCAAACATAAGGCAAGAAGTGAGAAATAAAAAATTAAATGAAATTGTAATTGTAATGGATCATTAGTTATTTATTACTACTTACTATTGCTATTTATGATAAATTATAAAAATAAAAATACTTAGAACTGAGCAATAAAAACACATTTTATGAAATCTTATAGGATATTATTAATCAAATAGAGGAAAATAGATCTTGAATGCATATAAAGAAAGATTTTAAAATAGTAATCTAAATTGCTTACTCAGGAAGTTGAATGGTAACAGCAGAATAAACCAAAAGCAAGTAGGAAGGGCATAATAGAGATGTAACACAAACTATTAAAATGCACACCATAGTCCCTCTCTTTAAGAAATGAAATAAAATGAGACAACAAGGCAGACACACTGGTGCACACCTGTAGTCCCAGCTACTTAGGAGACTGAGGCAGGAAAATTGCAAGATCAACTCCACACTTGGCTTGAATGCTGAGACTCCCAAAATTTAAAAAGAAGGGTAGAGGCTAAGGATGTAGCCCAGTGCAAAGGCCTCGGGTTCAGTTCACACACACACACACACACACACACACACACACACGTTTATTCCAGACAATATGAGAAAACACTTTCCATGCATAAAGACCGGGCAATACTCTTCATGCTTAATTCTCAACAACCACAACAGCATAGGTTCCTTCCGCTGCAGTGTCACACATGAACACATTGTTTCAGGGGGCACCAATAGTGTCCTGGTGAGTGGCAAAGCTTACTCTTTTACATCAGAGCTCATGCTCCTAAGCATTAGTTTGTTCTTGCCTTCCTTTTGTTTGTGATAATAAAAAGCTGAAAACAACTTCAATGTCTATGCAAGGAGCACAAGTTAAATAAATCGGTTTCTGGAATAGGAAGCAGGATTAATATTTAGCAGATCAATTTCATGTCTAGAAATGAAGATAATGTCCAAGCAATGATAGAAAGAAAATCAAGTTATGAGCCGGTGTGGAGCAGCTGCCCCTCCTGTGTGTGGTGGGGTGGAGGCCCAGGCAGCTTGGGCAGCTTCCGGACAGGAGCAGAAGACACTGGCAAATGGGCAGTCGGTAGGGTAGGCACAGGGCACTGATTTTCAGGCTAACATATTTTGTGTTTTTTGTTTTCTTTCATAATGAGCATGTCTTTCTTTTATAATTTTTTTAAAAAGCTAATTTTGAAATAAAGAATAAACATTTCCTGGATACTTCCCCAGGATATGAGTGTGTTCCAAGAGGTACACACCCAAATCAGGAGATTTGGCAACATTCCGACAATACGATTTCTAGAAAGAGAGGAAAAAATGACTTCGAGATGGGCTGTTTCCTCATAAACAAGAGGCATTCAGAGCTGGACTCCTGGTTTGATATCTGAATGTCCCAGTAGCTTTTTTTAAATTTTTTTTTCTGGCTATTATATAGCGAGGGTCTTAGGAAATCCTGCCCCACCAAGGGCTTCAGCTGGAAGCTTGGTCCTATTTTTATAGAACTTCTTCCCCACATAGCTCATTTTCAGCATGAACGTGCCCCACGGTTCAAGGAACAGGAGGCAAGCTACTTTTCCACACATGGCATAAGTATTTCATGTTTTCCTGCTCAGGATGTTCCCTACTACTCAAGAAATTCTAAGGGCCAAGACATCTGCTCACCCCTTTCAAATGCAGGTCTTCACAGAGCTGAAAAGGAAATCAGGGGAAAATTACAAGGAATAACTGGTTCTATGTTCTTGGCCATCTCTCACCCATCAGGAAGATTTTTGAAAAGAATTACGCTAGAAGACATGAAAGGATAATGTTTTGAGTTAAGCACCACAAACCAATCTACGATGGCAGCTTGACAAATAAATTAGAATTTTACCACGTAAGGCTTGTGAAGACTCAAGCTGTATTTTAACACCCTATGCCTTACATAAACATCAGTGATGTAGTCATTTGTCTGTTTGCGAGTTTCCATTACGGATAATTAAAAAACAAAACCCACTTCAGTTAGGGAAGATATACAACTCATCGCAGGACAGTACATGTTCTTCTTAACAGTGTACAGACACGGAGATTAAATTTCAGAGAGAGATTTATTTTGTGCTATTGTCCCGTTATTCACCAGAGAATTGTGCAATGCAAGTAATCTGATCAGAATAATGCATAGGGACATATTTCAGAAAACCAATAATTGTGGTAACATTGAGCTCTGCAAGGTGCCAAAATAAAGTCCACAATCACTCTTACCCTTTCCCCAAATTCCTTAATCATGGTTTCAGAACCTGCCACAGTCCTGTCCATTACAGGCACAAGCAGGCAGAAATCACTATTGGAATTCTGGAGATTTATTGTAATTTGAGATCCAAAATACTTCTCAGGACCCAAAATCAAAATGAAAATTTTATAGATAAGTCCCAGCAAGATTTTACAGCTTTTACGTCCCTAGAATTCTTTACCCTGGGCCAGATTGTACAGGTTATTTTTTATTATGTTAGGAAGCAGTTAAGCCTAAGAATAGAAAAATAACCAAAACTTGCTACATTTAAATTCTGCTTACTTCTTTAACCTTTTGACTTACCTACATAAAAGGTAATCTTTCAAGAACAAATCCCTAACAGAATCATTGCCTATTTGCTTTCCCCAAATCCTTATGGAATAAACAGAATCTGTAACAAGATCCCTTTAACCATTTTTATTCTGCTCATATTTGCAATGATTTTATAATGGATGACTGGTTCACTTCTCTCACATTATCTCAATCAGTGCATCCTGGGATTAAAAACCATTTAGGGCCCAAGTCTTAAACAAACTCCCCACACAGCAGTATAATGAACATTATGCATTGTTTCTTTTTATTGTCGCTAGCTTTATTGGTTCTACCAAGAAACTGGGGAGTTTGGTCCTCATTTTTAAGCAGAGGAGCGACCCACTCACCGGCATGGAAAGTGGCATCAAACAAGATTGCACAGGTGGCAGGAAGTAAATACATGAGGCCTTGATGGCCACCTCCCCATTCCATCATGAAATGGTCACACACTAGATGCCTCTCCAGAGACTCTTCCTGGAAATATTTCCTTTACAAACATGGACTGCTGTCTACATTGCTCAAGAACAAATATGTTCAGTTGCTGAAAAATTGCACTAAGAAGAGCAAGGAAATTTAACAAGTGCCTAAGAAGTCTCATCATAGTGGAATTGGGGGTAATTCTTCGGAAGTCTTGCTCTGTCTGCTGAAGGAGCAAGGGACAGTGCTGACCTCTCCCATCTCCAGCATGTGGCCCTGGCAGGGCACAGTGTCCCCCACCCAGCAGTATATGGTGCCTGCATCACAGTGAAGTTAGAATTACTATGAGTGTTAAGTAGCCAAAACAAGCCACACATAAATTCTAACTTAATAAAATGAGAGAAAATTACTTTCAGAAGAAAAAATGAGAATATAAAATAGAAAGACAAATCATAACAAGAATCGTACAACATTTGCAATAGGAAAATCACAAATATTTCCTAAGTGGCATTAACATTTTATAGAAATATGGCACAATCATTGATGGAAGTGTAAACACAATAAAGATAATTTTCTCAATTAATTTTGGCCAGTGCAAGTACAATCACAGCCCCATTGGAGAGTATTTTGACACCTGACAGAGTCATTCCAGAATGTATATGAAAAACAAGTAGCGAGGAACAGTTAAGAAATTGTTGAGGGACAAAAGAACAATAAGGGGAAACTTTTCCTGTCAAAAAGTCACATTTAACTAATGAGTTTTCCATTTTAAGGGGAGAATCACAAGCCACAGGAAAGGAACATGTATACACATAGCCATATCTAATAAATAGTGTTAGGAAAAGTGCCCATCTGTTAAACAAAAACTGACACAGATTATTGGCATGTGACATAACAAAACAAAACCCAGATGGATAAAGACAACCCAGTAAGTAAATGAAAAATAAGTATGCAAAACTTTTAAACTTAAGACTTTGTTTTTATAACTTTAGGCTATAAATTCCATTACCAGGAATAAAATCTGTCTTTTTTTACTCCCAGTGATTTTGTTAAAAAAAAATGTGGAAAAACCAAAATAATGAAAACATCACAAAGTAAATGTGAATTAATGTGGTTTAAAATGTCTTTGGAAATAAGCAAATAAATTTGGAAAAGATAACAAGATGATCAAAGATTAATATTTGTAATACATAGAGATTTTATTAGTCAATAAGAAAAAGACAATTGGAGAAAAATGAAGAACATTTCAAATGTGGTTCAAGAGAGTCATTAAGCTAGTGACAAGAGACACACTCTAGAATTGTCAGGCAGTAGTAGGTGACATAAATTCATATCAGCCCTCCTCTACAGGGTTCTGAGATTTTCTCTAGCAACCCAGACACGGGAGCATCGATCTAAACACACTTCCAATACTTTGACATCATTATCTAGAGATGACTGTGCCTTCCCAAGATTCACTGATGAAGATGTACTGCCAGGAGCATTTGCTAAGCTGAGCTTTGGTAAAGCCATCTTTACAAAAAGAACTAGAATTCCACACTAACTTGGCTCACAAAAACAGAGCACACTGCCTGGCTTTTCTGTAAAAATTAATGCATTTATCTTATATATCAATAGATACTTTTTGAAAGTCTAATAAGATCTACCATACTGTCAGCTTTGTGCTTCAGGCTTTCATCTCAAAAGCCTTCAGTACACACACACACGCGCACACACACACACACACACTCCATAAAGGAAGCAAATAACTTTTAAAAACCTTCTCACTTTTAAAAACCTTCATGGGGTTCATCGTCTTTGCCATCAAGCAAAAGAGGGAAAATGAAACTAAGAGTTAATGGAAAGTTGAAGATGGAAGAGTTGGAAAACAATAAAAATTGTAGTCTAAATTACTGACAGAATTTAAGAAAGAACAAAGCACACAGGAAATAGATAAGAAAATAAGAATAGATGAGAATTTAAAAATTAATTGCTTTCCTTTAAAATAGAAAATAATGAAATGACACAAAGAATAATGGAAATCATTTTTTAAAATTTTAGTTTGCATTTGTGATTTACTAAAAAAATTGATATTTGTTATTTAAAATTAGAAAACAGGATTCTTATTTTTATGGCTGATTGAAACATTGACAAAATATGGTGCATCCCTTTCCAAATTCTGTTGAAATAACTGAATAACCATATTTTAAAATTCATTACAGCACTGAATGAACAGAGGAATAGTGTCAATAGTCAAGCGAAAAAGGAATTCTAAAAACTGCAGAGACCACATAGAAAGTGATGAATGGTAAATTCTAATAAGCTAAATTACAAGCACTTTCAAACATACAAAAAGGGAGTCTTTATAAAAATAAATTTTCCTCCAATAGTAATCTGAGCAACTACTTTTAAAATAATTATATGCAATATATTAACTAGTGTTACTTTCCTATTTTTTTGAAATTCTGTATCACTTTTATCTTTTTTGTTTTTAAAATTAAAAACAAATACAAAAAGTAAATAACTAAAAAAGTTTTTTTCTCAGAACCTCAAATACTTCAATCTCAGAAGACTTAAAAAAAACAGCGTATGAATGGTCAACGCAGAAATGACTAAAAGACTGGCCTCCAAATTTAGCCTCAGAGATCCCTGTATTCCTCTGTTTTCTTCCTCCCTCATCCATTCGGGATGGCCTATGACCACACTAAGTGCTAGGAAATAGGAAGAAGTACAGCTACCCTGCTGAAGAAATCATCTACAGGGATCATAGGTAGAGAAGCCACCTTTAGAAGAAGAGGCCCTGACACTGCAGAGACTCCTAGGCAGACTAAGCCCAGCCCTTCCATGTGCTGGACACATGAGTGGTCCATCTTGGTGTACCAGCCCAGCTGAAACCTAGGCCACAGCCCAGCATGCAGAGCTGTCCCGCAGAGCCCATCAGCCTCAGAATTGTAAGAGTAGACAGTGTGGCTCTCCTAAGTGGACTTTCTGATGAAGAGGTTCTCAAAGCAAGGTCAGCAAGGTTAGAAATTTCCTCAGAGAACTATGAGTGCTCCTCCAGGAATATGAGTTCAGAGGGCCTCAAGCAACTCACATTCCTCAGAGGAAGGTTTCCCAGAAGAGTCCACACCTCAGTCTGCATAACACCAGCACCAGGGCTTTTCACATCAGAATGTGCACTCACTGCCAAGGCACCCATACTGTTTGGCTTAGAATTTCATCTCCTAAATAAGTAATTAAGATTCTTCAGACATTGAGAAAAGCACTATGAATAAGAACGACCAATCACAGAAGGGTTAGGGTAATAATGGCAATAATGGAAGTGTTAAAATAAATAAATTAATGAGCTCAGAAAATATGATAGAATACCTTTAATTTTAGATAAATTCTAATAAAATTTGTGAATATAAAACTACAATTTCCAGAATGAAAAATTCAATAAAAAGACCAAGCTGAATATTGAATTTAAAAAGTGAAAAATTGGAAAAGTTTCCAAAATTCAGTCTAAAAGAACAAAGACAAAATGTATGAGAGAAAATTTAAAAGATAATAATGACCAATTCAGATGTTCCATCACCATCTAACAGAGTTTTCAAAAGAAACAACATAATGGAAGAAAAAAGATAAAGAATTAATGAAGTTCTTATCCTTGTGTTGAAAAATGTCTTGAATTTTACTTTTTGTACTGCTTTGTTTTATTCTCCTTTTATCAAGGGCTGTACAAGAAGAATGAAAAGTGACTCATTCCTAGATTTACCCTGAAATGGTATAGGGAGAAAAGAGCAGATTACCCACAGGGAACAAAATCAGATTGGCCTCTGCTGTCTCAGCTGCAAAACCAGATCCTAAGAAATGGTGGAGAAATATTTCAGGGACCAGAGGGGAAAACCCTGCTCCTAGAATTTTATTCCTAGCATAAATATCAGTCACATGTAAAGGAAAATAAGGATATTTGCAGATATTTATTGACTCAGAAAGTTTATCAACTTTCTATAGTAATCATATGGGCATATTTGAAAAACAAATCTAATAAAGAAAATAAAGGTGATGTATAGGAGAAATGCTGAGGAAGTAACATGCAAAATACAACTTTTAAACAACTTTCAAAATGACTTTTTTTTTTATCATTACCATAGTTAGTATGACTTTTTCAAAGGGTGTTACAAAAGTAATGAAATGCCTGTAGACTACACCAACAAAGTATAGAAAGTAGAAGAACACGACTTATAAAAGTATGTCCTGCCCTGTTTAGGGAAGCTAGAGCTTAATATTAGACAAAAAAAAATCTTTTTAAGATAAAAAATGATATTTCACATATAAATACGGTTGTTAGTAGTATAAGCTCTCATACACTGAACAACATAACATTAAATACGTAAAACAATGTATCATTATACATTAAGATATATAAACATATAAAAAATATTTTTTAAAAAACAGGAAGAGCTGAAGAAACTTGTACACAGCACGGACTGAGATTTTAGATTACTCTTAAAAATTATAAAATGAGAAATGTGTAGGAGAAGGATGATCAAAATACCAACTTGAGTTTGACTGAAAGGTATAAAGAGAACTCTGTCCACAACAAATGGAGAATCTATGTGTTATTCAAACACTTGTGAAATATTTATTTGAAAACATGCCCTTGTTTTAGTGCATAAAGAAAACTCCGGAGATTGCACAAAAGCAGAAAGCACAAAAACCACTGCACTTTTCTGAACCCACAGCAATAAAACTAGAATTGAACAACCAGAGGCTGGCCCCAAAATGTCAACCTACTCAAAAATGTGGGCCAGAACCTCTAAATAACTTATGAAGGCAAGAGAAAATAAAAACTGAAATTAAAAATGCTTAATAATGAGAGTATTCCAATCAGAACCCTTGGGCATGAGCAAAGCCATCCTCAAAGGGAAATTTGAAGCTTTGAATGCACTTTCAGAAAATAAGAAAGACAAAGTAAATTAAGTATTCAATTCAAGAACTTAGAAAAATAATTCAAAAAAATCTCAAGTAAATATAAAGAAATAATTAATACTTTCAAAAAGCAGAAGCTCACATTTCTAGCATCACACACTAAATTTTGGGGTCCAACAACTTCCCCTGAAACAACTAAAGATAATGTATAACTTTAATACCTATAAATGCATGAAAAAGTTATCTGCACTGTAAGCAAACACCAATGCAAAAACTAGAGAAAAAGAGAATTCAGAGAGTAAACCAAGCTCCTGAGGTCCAATGTTACTCTTATCCTAAGACGTTTGACAGTTTGAAGGCCGCAGGTTAAGAAATACAGAAATCAAGATACAGGGCCCATCCTTGTTGGGGGTATAATTGAAAATTAATTCTGTATATTGAACAGTCCAAATATAAGCAGTGCCCATCTTACTGTTAGGCACACCCTAAAGAGATTCATGCACTACCCACCCAAGCCAGGAAAAAGAACAACAATGTGCATAGCTGTGCTATTTTTAGTAGCAGAAGAAGTGACATAGCCCTAATGTCCATCGATAGTAGAACAAATAACTTGGAGTTTCTACAAAGAAGGCATAGTCTCAGACGTGCATCAAGAACAGCTACACACCCAGAAAGGACACAGTCTACACACATTGTTGCGGGCAGTAAACAAGAATAAAAGGACGACATTCAGCGTGACTCCAACCCAAACTTCAAAATACCAAAGTCCGGAAAAACTAAACAATCTTTTCCAGAGTCACAGACACAGGCAAGGAAATTACTATCACAAAAGTCAGAGAAGTGATTGCCTCTGGAGGGAGGAAGAGGCTGAGTTCCAGAGGAATATACAGGAAATGCTGCCTGCCAAGAAGGTTCTAGTTAGTATCTTGTTACAGCGTAAATACATTTATGTGTGCTTTTCCTCCACTTCTCTATATGTAATTTCACAACACTGAAAGAAAGGGAAAGGTAGGAAGTAATTGAGAAAGTGTAAAATATGTCAGCACTAAAAGAAGATTTGAACAACAGAGACAGAAGTGTTCTTAGAAAAGATCAATAAAATAGCCAAGATGATTTAAGCCTGCTCAAGTAAAAAGAAAGGAGACAAAGAACCTTAGAAATCATAAAATCACACAACTACATTTAAGGTACCAACTCTTGAAGACAATGCAATGTATAACTTTGAGCTGATGGATTTTACATTTCAAGCTTTTGATTTAAATGATCAATTTTTTAAACAAAATTCTGAATGCTCTACAAATGACTACAGAAAATCAAAGTACATAAGTATCTATAAAAGAAAAGGAAATTGTCGTCTGACACCCCGTCCTCCTATCATTAAATCTCCAACAGAGGTATTTTTTCTACTGCTTAATCTGCATGTAGGTATAAGCAAAACTCTGCATCTTCTCACTTCATTTTGGTTCAACTGACTTCTCTAGCAGTTTGAGTTCCATATGTAATTTGTTCATTTTCATTTCTAGAAATATAGAACAGTTTTTCTTCTGAGCACCACTTTAGCTATGTACCATAAAATCTGATACACTGGTTGTCTTTTAATAATTCTGGAAATCCTGCAATTTTACTTATTTCCTCTTTGATACACAACTTGTTTAATAGATAATTTATTTTCTATATAGAAGTACCTATTTATTTTCTTATTAATTTTTAATTTGTATTTAGTCAGTAAGATGATTACTGTAAGATGAATTATAGTCTTGAGCATTATAAAATATGATCTTTTATTTTTCCCCATTTAATGTTCATTAGCTTGAGTACTACTTTTTCTTTTTTCTAGTAGTGTTTGCATTTTTACCCAGCTTCTCTATTTGTCTTTCTTGATGACTTTGCATTAAGTGTATCTCTCAAATACAGCTTCAAATTGTGATTTACTTCATTAGACAATCAGACACCATTTAAAATCAATGAGTTAAACATAGTTTTAGATCAGTTACTTCATATGATTTCATGTAATAGTATAAGCAGATTCCCTTTTGTGCTTGTAATCAGCTATTTGTATATGTTATGATGGTGGCGAATAGCAATACAAAATCTTTCACAACTAAGTCATTCTCTTTTACCTTCTATTATTTATTTTAGTATTTAGGAAGGCTGAGAATTTTCTTCAGGTGTTTCTCTTACTGCTATTTCTGCCACATGATAGCTTTATTCTCCTGTTTCATTAGATTAGATTAGATTAGATTAGATTAACTGATAATCTCGATCAAGATTTTACAAGAGATTTGAACCCTAAAGTATCACGCAGAAAAAATATGACATCTAAGCTGGTAAGTACTAGCAGCTTCCACAGAAGAAGGTAAAAAAGCAAACAGTTTTCCTGTGTGGCTTAATTTTTTTTCAAGATCCTGACTGACAACAGTTCTGTGCTATGAAAACAGACACTAACTAGTAACTCTGATGTTTTCCTTTCCCTTTCTCCTACTATCGGATTATCAGAAACAAGTATTTGTGTTCGTGCTTGTACTCCTAGCATTAAGAAGATTCTTAAGAGTTCTATGGAATATTATTTCACTCTTACCTAATACCTATGGGACAGTCAGGAACTTTCTTCTTATGCTTTTTTTTCCCTTGTATTTATTGTCTTACATCACTCCTACCTTGTGAAGCATACAGCACATACTATTTTGTTACTCACATCCCTATCTTTTATTCTTAGTTCTACAGTTAAATATATCTGATGACTTCTGCGACAATGTATGTTGAAGCTCTCCTCGCCATGTTTTGATTGTCTGAGGTTCAGTCTCTGATCAAACTCCTGGGAAGGGCTCAGAAACTTTTGTCTGAAGTTCTGGAATATTTGTTAGAGTTTATGCTTAACCTTTGTATTTGTAGGAAAGCTGGGTTGGATAGGAAATCCTCCAATCACGTCTTTTTATTGATTATCATTAGCAATTGTGCTTTTTGGCATAAAATGTTTCTGTTGGGAAAGTTGATAACAGTCTCTCTCTCTCTCTCTCTCTCTCTCTCTCTCTCTCTCTCTCTCAAGTTATTTGGGTGCTTTGGATTCTCAAAGAATATCTTAATTATCTTTGAAGTCCAATGTATTTTACTAGAATATATCCAGGGGTTTTTATTCTGGATCAGTTTGCTCATGTATGTCTGTCTTTTTTAGTATGTAAAGTCTTCTTTTATCTCAGGAAATTTTATTAAATCATAATTTACATTTTTTTGTTCTCTTGCTTTGGATTTTACCCTTGGATATTGCAGTTATGTGCATTTTGGATCTCTTTTGTCTGGCTTATCATTTTTTAGAGACCTTTTATCTTTTTTTGAAGTTCTATTAAATTTTATTTACATTTTTCCCTTTATAGATTCTATTCTGTTTTTAAGCCTTCTATGCTTACATTCACTATTATCTTTTCCACAATTAAGTCTTTATGTTTGAAAATTTCCCATCTTACTCAAAATTCTTCCTGAGATCTATCATTTCTTTTTGTTCTTCTCTTTTATTTTTCAGATCTAATAGTCCTGTTTTGTGAAATTTTTTCAAAGTGACAGCTGTTATCTTAAGTGTAGCTAATTTCAAATAATGCTTATAATCATATTTTTCTTCTGTGTCACTGATATGTGTCACAGTACTATTGAGTGTATTTTCATGTCTCTTGTGAAAGAGTTTAATCACATCCCTTTTAGAGATGTCCATAGCTGAATTATTTAAGTGAGATTCTGTCTTCTGGGCTTTTAGGGACATACTGCTCTGAATGTGACTTCAACAGGCAGCTAGCATGGTCATTGTACCCATATCGAAACTCCATCATTACTGTAAGTGGCTTCAGAATGTGGTGGCCGGGTAGCCACATTCTGTATTGGGTTCAGGACTTGTATACGGTGTTCCTGTTCCCGTTCTATGTTACTCTCAGTGCCATGGGCCTGATGTTCAAGGCAGCGCTCTCCCTATGAATGCTGCATTTGGTGATGAGGATGGTTAGTGAACAAGTCTGCCCTCTCTGCCTCTCAGTTCCTTCCTTACTTACCATGACCTCTGGTTCTTTCATCGCTCAGAGAGAGGGCTCCAGCTTCCACATGTGTCTACTGGTCCACTCTGAGATTCCCACAGGCTGGACTGCCCAGAGATCTCCACTCCAGCGGCCACATACGTGGTCATTTACTCATGCACCAGCTACTCTAAGTCCTGGAGAGATCAGCCTGGCTGCTGTGGCCAGACATGTTTCTTTTGGAGAACATTTGAGGTTTCCCCAGATCACAGAACAGCCCCTTGCACAATTTTACCCCTAACCTCACAGTTCCTGTCTCTGCTGAGGGCATTTTGGCCACAACTATTCATATTTTGTGGCTTATAATATGTATTTGCCACCTTGTCATTTATAGTTTTCTTATCCTTTGCTATTTTATTTATCTGGGCTTAAGGAAGCATTTCTAGAGGAGTCAGAATCTGTATGTCAATGTCTAATAGATTTTTAATCATGGATGAAGTAGACTGTGCTATAACTTTTTTAAATACTCTACAAGTTACTTAAGAAAATATAGAAACTTAAGAAAAATCATCACCATATTGATTCTGGAACATAATTTGTCTCTCTTTGTTCAGATTTTATTTGTAACTTTCTTGGCAAAGTACTCTTGGTTCTCTATTATTCTTCCTAATATTTTTCCTAGAAACTTTATATTCTATATATTGAGTGAAATTTTTTCCACTAATTGTTTCCACTAATTTCCACTAATTATAGCCAATATGTAATATTACTATTTATGTTATATATTTGTTTAGAATCAACACACTTTTACTATTCATTTCCTTGACTTGATAAGATAAAAAATAGATTTTAGTATAAAGATGAACATCAAATATGTATGCTTATCAAAATTAAATATCAATGGAGAGTTTAGTGGTGTTGATTTTAATGACTGATTTTTAAATCAAAAGGTCTTTTTGTTTTGTGTGCATCCACTTCAGGTGAATCACAATGATTTAACCAGTAGAATTTAACCAAGATAATTGTGTGAGGATTTGATCCACTGATCTGAAATATCTTGATGCTTCATGATAGCATGCATCTTTGAAGGTCCTTGTAAATGGCTCCTTTGAATATGCTTTGGGGAATTGTATCTGTTTATAATCTGATATTGAAATATGAGCAAAATTTTGCATATTAGGAAAAGAAATTCTTTGGGAAATTCTATATAGTTTTGATTAGAAAAATTCTATGACTCAAATAATGAAAAGATACTTTAGACTATATAGACCAAACATCATCTTCTGGAAGAGGAAAGGCCATGAGAAGATGAATGTACCTCTCCTGCATCCGGTGAAAGCATAGACCTTCCCAAGAAAGATATAGGGGCATGGGAGTTACATGCTAGTCATCTAGGAAATATGGTGGGCCCCAGAAAAGCCTGTCCAGGGATGGAGAAAAAACATTCTGGGGTTCAAAAAAGCAACAAAATGAAGGTGTGTCCAAGAGTGAAGAGCAGAGGATGGCAAAAGAGACAAAGCAGGGCAGCTATGAGCACCAGCTTCATGTAAAGTCAGCAGTGAAGAATCCCCAAGTCAGCTAAGACACAGTGCTGTCCCCATGGGAAAGAACCAAGGGAGTCAGCTGGGCGACAAGGACAGCGTTGGAAATGACTGTCATCCATAAATCACTTTCAGGTTCATCTTAAATCAGAAGCAACTCAACATTTCTCTGTTAGAGCCTTGTGCCTCCTCTCAGGTTGAGAAGCCTCCTCCATCTGACCTTGACTTTCAGACTTGAGTTGACCCTTATTAACCACCTGGTGTAGGGTTAGTTTCCTAAATTGCAACATGAAAAGTTTAAAAGTATATGACTACTAATGGTACATTTCAGTTCTGCCATTCTGTAATTTTCCATTCATAATCGAATTTCACATATCCAAATTCATTCATCTAAGAATTTTTAAAATTTGAATTTATTTTTAACTGTACATATAACATTGTACATATGCATAGTATACTATGTGATGTTTCAATACAGCTGTATGTTTTATAATGTCTAAGAATAAATGTATCTATCTCTTCAACTTTCAAAAATCTTTTAACTTTTTGAAATGAATAGATTATTGTTATCTATTGTCACACTACTGGACAGTAACAACTGGAACTTTTTGTTACCATATAATTATAATTCAGTACCCATTGACCACCCTCTCCTATCCCTACCCACCCCCACTCTCTTTAGCCCATAATAACCACCATTTTACCCTTGGCTTCTATGAAATCAACTTCTACAGATTCCAAACATGAGTGAGCTCATGAAGTACTTGTCGTTCTGTACCTGGCTTATTCACCTAACAAGAATTTCCAGTTCCCTCATGCTTTCAAAAATGACAGGATCTCCTCCTTTTTATGGCTGAAGAGTGTTTCATCATGTATATTTACCATATGTTCTTCATTCATTGATGGCCATTTAAATTGCTTCCATTTCTTGACTACTGTTAATAGTACTGCAAGAAATGGCATTCAGCTGTTACTTCAAGACACTGATTCATTTATCTTGCATTCATATGTGAGCACAAGCACACACAAAGACATTTTACAAGCCTTTGCAAACACAGAGACAGACTTGATGAAGGATTATCTCAGGTGATCACGAGGCTCTTTTATGAAGAGATGGAAATGAACTAACATTAGACTGGTGTCAGGGTTTCACAACTCTCAGTGTTGTAGTAAACATCTGCATTGTGCACTCTAAGGGTGGATTTTATGGTATGTAAGTTATACTTTGAGAAAGCCATTCTTTGAATTTTTTTTTTTAATTTGAAAGAGAATAAAACAAAAGGGGGCAGTACAGAGCAGATCAGAACAGGACAACATAGGCAACACAGTACTTTACATTAAGTCAACTGGACATCAACAGTATCTAACACCATATCTCTTACTCTGCTAGAGTTGAGCATAGTTTCAAATACAATAATATCAAACATAACACAATAGTATTAAGCCAT
>PVJX010009743.1:0-59812 GCA_004027295.1 Dolichotis patagonum | reverse complement strand
GAGGGCTAGGGCTTTGAGCCTGCCTTTTGGTCTTTCCTTTTGTCATTTTTCTATATTTCCTTACTTTGAGCGGTGTTCCAAAGCTTTCTTTGCATGTGTGGCGAATTACCTCTTACACCCTCAGTTCCTGGAGGGGCAGTGGCTCCCCCACAGGCTCTTGGCCTCCTCACAGGGTCCTAACTCTCCTCTGTGGGCTCCTGGCTCTCTAATTTGTAAGGCGAATGCTGGGTGTGGTCAGCCCGGAGCCTGTGGAATCTCAGGCAGGCCAGTCTACCATGCTTTATCCCAGGCAGGTCTCCAGGAGGTTCCCTGCGAGTGAAGGGTAGGCCTACAGGTCCCAAAGAGTCAGGCGAAAATGCTGGTTTCTGCAAGGTTCCCGGTCCCAAACAGACCTGGCCAAGATGCCAGTCTCCACAGTATCCCCAATCCAAACAGCCCGGGCCACTCTGTGGGTCTGAGAGGTTCAGGTCCCAAAGAGACAGGCCGCGATGCTGGTCTCTGGGATTCTTCCTGGGGGTGAAGGGCACGGCTACGGGCCCAAACAGACCTGGCCCAGATGCTGGTCTCCGGGCAGTTCCCTGTGGATGAAGGGCGGGCCTACTAGTCCCAAACAGTCGCGCCGAGATGCAGGTCTGCGCAGACTGTCAATCCAAACAGCCCAGGCCACTCTGCGGGTCCCAGAGTTTCGGGTCCCAAAGAGACAGGCCGCGATGCTGGTCTCTGGGAGACTTCTTGGGCGTAAATGCCACTCTTTAAGTCCTGCCAGCCTTGAAGCTCATCAGTTGTAGCTTGTCGTAATTCTAATGCATGTACACTTGGATGCCCTGACTGAGTCATTCATGTTCCCATTTCTATCCTTTTCCAGGACTTTTGCCCACTGGTCTCTGGGTTGTGTTTTTATCATTGGTGTAGACAAGATTTTTTAAAAAATATTTTAAAACATATATTCTGGATACTAATAATTTGACAGCAGTTTGTGATGTATTTCTTATTTCATCAGTTCATGAAAATTATTTGCCACTTAATTTATTTCTTTAATGTATTTCAAGTGTAGTTTCATATTTTTGTTAATAACAGTTTTGAACATTATTTGTTAAATTTATTTCTGAGTCATAAATTATTTTAGTTTTAAAAACTTCCTTTTTCATGGAAATGTACATAAATATAATAGATTTTTACACATCACTTTTGTAGTCTGAGAAATTAAATTCTTTTTTTAATTTTAGAAATTATGGATTTTGCTAGATTTCTTAAGTGAGTCATATCATTTTCAAATAATGATAGTTTCTTTCCTTCTTTTTGCTGTTCATTTTGTTTCATTACTTTTTGGACTAAAGTCTTTAGTATACAGTTTTAAAAATTGGGCATCCTGATCATTTTCCTTAACAGGAATATTTTTATTATTGTTTAGTGTTAGAGTGCCTATGGTAGATACTCTTTATCAGGCAAAAGAGGCTAAAAAAAAAAAAAGCCAACTCTTTGCTCTGAGTGAAGAAAAAGGAAAGAAAATGATAAAGGGACAACTTGTATTTATACACAAGATTATGCACTCCAGAGACCTTTATTCCTTTGCTCATCTCTATGTATGTGTGTACCAGGTGCCAGTATGTGTGAGGTGCTGGCACAGACACCAAGGAACACTCTGAAAAGCCCTGGCCTTCAAACACTCCAAAAAGCATTGACAAATGGAATTAAAGCCTATAAATCAAATGCTTGAAACCAACTGCAAAGTGCAGCAAACACACTTTAAAAGCAGGTGATAGTTTATCTTGAGCACGGGTGTCCAAACCTCTGGCTTCTCCAGGCCATGTTATGTGAAGCGGAATTGTCTCGTGCTGCATATAAAATATATAATGTAGTTAATGTAGATAAATAACAAAACTTTCTTTATGTTAAATATTTTTAATACAACGCTAAGAAACACGAGGGCAAGACCCGCAGGGCACATGTAGGGCAGCCCTGTCTCAGGCGGCGGGGAAGAGCTGTGCAGAGCTCCCTGCCGCCGCTGCGGTGCGAGGACACGGAGAGCGCTGTGGATTCGCAGGCGAAGTGCGTGGCCCGGCAGCAGCGGCTGTGGACTCCAGGTGGCGCGGTTAGAACTTAAATGGGTGGGGGCTAATTTATTGTTTAAATCATTAAGCCGTAAGTGTTGATTGCAAGTTAAATGCTTAGGCATTTTATTAAATAAGATTTAACCCTAAAGATAATTCATATCATTTAGAGGAGCCCCTTCCCCGGGCGCCGAGTCGCCTCGGGCTCCTCCCACTCGACGCGGCGGCAGCAAACCGGAGACCGCGTCGGACCGCGAGCGCCGCTAAGGGAGTCGGAGTTTCTGACGATGGCTCGATGTTGTTTACATAATTATTTTCTTCCATTTCTTAGAAAAATTATTTTTCTTCACAGTGTTAAAAAAAAATAAGAAAGCATGTTTTTCCCTTCTGTGAATAAGGCTCAAGCTTTAGTTGAAACTGTAAGGACACAATATTCAAATTTTAGACTTCCAACCTTCTTATTCCCCTTTTTGCTCTCATTTTAAAGAGAAAAAGCAGGGCTGATTCTTGTTGGAATGGTTTTAGTCATTCTATTTAATTTTATTAACTTGTAACCTCTAAATTTCTTAGTCCACTTTTTATTAACTTGTAACCTCTAAATTTCTTAGGCCACTTTTTTTTATTAAGGAAAAAGTCAATAAATGTCAATCAGTATTTTTGTATTAAAATCAAAGATCTATTTTGTAAATGCTAAGGTCAGAGAATTATCAAAGGAGCACTAATAAGCATGCTACAAATGGCTAATGTAATTTTTATTTCTGAGCTGTAATGGAAAATGAGAAAGTGCGTTTGCCTGCACTCTGGTAGACTAGGAAGCTCCTGGGATCTGGGGAAGATGGGAGAGATCCAGCTGTCTTTTCACAGGCAAAGGCATTAACATTGCAGACGAAACGGGTTTGGATCCATCTTAAGGAGCATTTTCTCTCAGAGGCATAATAAGAATTACATTACTAGGGCAGCTATTAGGCTCAGTTGAATAATTCTGTATTTTAGAAAGGAAAAATGACCTTCTGTAGCTCCCAGAGGGATTATGACATTACAGATATATTTAAAATAGAACTAATTGGAACAGGACTGCAGTTGTGACATCAGCTTCACAGAAACACTTGGGACAAGTTTGGTATACAGTTGAAAAATATAAAAGTATTTTAAACAAAATACTTCATAATGCTAAATTTAGATGTGTGCCTTTTATTTCTTCTTAATCAAATGGCTTATGGTTGATAGAGAATGGAGAACAGAAATATCCTATTGAAAATTCTCAGTTTATACTTTTTTGAAATATGGGCACAATTATCTTTAACAATAACTATTGGGTTTTGTCATTTACCAGTTATATATTTTTCACATTTATTTGAAATTTGAGTATTTCCCAAAAAGCAGTGTTAAATGAAAGATTCTCAGTGTCTATCTTGCAGAGGCTGTTATCTTTGTGGTAGATTTAGCTGCTTCAATTTTCCCTTAGGTTTGCATTCCACGTGTTGATTTAATGATTTTAAAAAGAGGTACCACTACAATGCAGAAGTGAAAAGAAGCATTATTTTATATAAGGAAGAGGTATTAAATGGGAAACAGTGAAATCAAAGTTAGTAGAAAACTACCAAATCTATTGACTGTTTTCTGGCATTTCAAAGCCATAAACAAATTTATGTTCTGAAACGATTGTTGCTCAGGTGCTAAGCATCTAGCAAAAGCTTTTGGATGATTATTAAGATAATTCACTTACAGAGATGAAGGATTCAATTAAGAAAAATAGTGAACTATTAGTTTAACTAAGTAGGAGATACAAACAAAACCCTATAGTTATACCATTGGTCTTGAAGATGCCCAGAGGCCAAGATTACAAGTGTGGGTTAGAAAAACTGACTCGCTGTCATGCTGCCAGCTGGGGTCATTCAGAAGACGAGGGAGCCACCAGAATGGTGGCCAACTGGGAGCCACCAGAATGCCAACTTGATGCTGACAATGCGGAAAGTGCCACATGTAATTACACAAATATATAGTATATATATATAGTATATATATATAGTATATAGTCATGTATTACACAAATATATAGTATCATAAGTACGAAAACAGTTTATGCTGTTTCTCAGAAACATCATAAATAATTAGAACAAATGGGGATCACTAAACTTGAAGGTGGATTTACTACCTGTAAATTACTTTACATTAATATGATATATTTTGGTGGTACTGGATATGGAATCCAGGGCTGCTGTACAGCTGAGCTACATCCTTAGCCATTTTTATTTTTTACTTACTTTCTTTTCTTTGTCTTCTTTTTTTAAACTTTGAGATAAGTGCTAAATTGCACTTAGCAAATAATGAAAATAGCAACATTGCAACTTTACTAAATTGGCTGAACTGGCCTTGAACTCACAATGCTCCTGTCTCAACCACTCCAGTAGCCAGTGTGGGCTACCTTTCCTGGCCTTATGGTATTCTTTTTTTATACAGTTACTAGATTACAAGTGGGGATAACAAATCTATAAGTAAGCATCACAAACTCATCATATTCCTGTGGAAAAATGGAGAAATAGGGACTGGGAAACTGTGTTGGGGGTTGAATGACTGCTGGTGATGACTATTGAAGATGCCCAGAGGCCACTGATGTCTGTCAAGGTTGAATGGCTTTTTCCTGGGCCTCCTACATGGTGTAAATTGTTAGTACTTTTGAACAAGTGGAAGCCTGTCTTACAAGATTTGTGGTTTGTAAAAAAGAAATAGGGATCAGATCCTGATGAATTCAGTAGCTCTAAACATTGTTGTAGCATGATACACTGAATTCAGTAGGTTATTTTGTGAGTTATAAACATCAGAACCTGAACCTGAATGTATGAAGTCAGCTTATTCAGATAAGCTAGTTCTTAGTGTCTAACCATTCCACTATCCTTCCCTAAGCCTCATTGCATGTAAAATGGGGATGATTATTTTGCACTGAAAAGACCTAAACACAGTACTGATATATCCTAGGTACTCAGTCAATGCTACTTACTACTTTTTTTAGAAATCTTGGAAGAGAATCCAAGGTTTGCAATTATAGGGTATTTGACTTTGGGTAAGGTATTTATCCTTTTAAAGCTTCATTTTCCTCATTGGACACAGGGATAGAAATCATAGGTGATTGTCACAGAGTAAAGGAAGCAGTATGGGCTGTGTGTTGGGCCCGCTTTGAGCTCTTGGACTGTCAGTGAGCTCCTATTGCATGTTGCCAGTTATACTGAACATTATGGTATGACTTACAGGAAACCCACTTTTGATAATGAGCTGTGGCGATAGAATTAGAACTTCTCTAGGAGGAAGGAAATTGCACTTCTACTCTACTGTCTTACAGACTCGAGCAGTGCTGGTAAATTCATTTAAATATAATTTTAAGAAGAATGTTGGGAAATTGAGTTGCACACAAAATCAAATCATGAAAAGTAAAGGAAGGAAGGTAGAATGTTTATCCTGGAGAAAAGCACTCTGAAGGGTCATTGTTGAAAGAGGCTTGCCCTGTGTGGACCCTAGAGTTAGATTTATGCTAATAGAGGATGGATTTTGGGCACTTGGGAGCAACATTTTTACAAGGTGAAATGACACAATGAATCCAGTACAATTATTATACAATGAGAGTTGTCCAAAGGTAGGATGGCTGCTTCTGAAGACAGCAGTTTCTAAGTCACTGAGATTTTTTTAAGGCTGAAATCATTTGAAAGAACTGCAGAGAGGATTCAGGAATTTGAGATGGGATTTGCTCAGTGAACTTTAAAGGCCAGTCCTTCTCTGAGATTCTGTGGTTCTGTGGCTGTTGACTTCCTTATAATGCTTAGCATTTAAAACCTTAAAAAATATGTATGTAGTCACCTAGTTTTTTTAAATTTCAGATTGATTGACTAAAGTATTCCACATTGAGAATTATATATTTCTGAACTTTAAGAGCTAAAATTTATTTCCTTCATCACTCTTATCTGGGCTATCTGGGGAAATGGATTTGTAGAATCTGTGCATGCCAATCATACTTTCATTTATTTTAAGAGAGGAATGTTGATAAAATGGCTGAAGGATTGTCAAGTCAGAGGTTTTCATTGACCTGGTTTAACATCCTGCAATGCTCTTGTCCCCAGTAAGGTCAACATTAGTTGACAGGTATGCAGATATTGGGTATGTTATTCACAAAGAAGCTTGCTGTTACAAGGTATTCTTGGAACAGAATGTCTCACAGGAAAAATCATATTGACACTTTCTCTCTCATTCAGCACAACATTCCACATCCAAGTGATTTTTCCCTTGCTTTTTAGTTCATGCTTCTAGTCTTTGAATTATGTCATAAAAACTCGGCCAGCTCTCAGCTTCTATAAAGATTAACAAATAGGTCATGAGTGAGCCTCAAAGACATTGAAGAAGGGGACTACCTCGAGAGGTTTAACCTGGAGTGCTCTGGAAGAGACACAAGATACTGATCTGTAGCAATTTATAAGTTGTAGTTAAGGGCTTGACTGTATTGTGAAGGTGTAGGCCTGGAGGTTTTCTGACAAGAAGAACTGGAAAGAATGGAGGATGAATCTCCTGAGATGGTCCTACTATGTGAGACTATTAATGTCCCATGTAATTTTCACCAAATATTCAATAACCAGATGAACCAAATGATCCACCATGTTGATGCCAGCCAACTTCTTTCTCTGGTGACCTTATAGTGTCAGTGAGATCATAAACAATGACGGTCCATTAGTGATTGAAAATTAGGTTGTAGAGGTTGTCTGGCCTCTCTCTCTAAGGCTGTCCTGGCTACCAGCATTCCTGAATGCTTAATCTACCAGCAGAGGAGGCCAGTAATGAATCCTCAGTACTGAATGCTACCATGAAGGGACAAGTCTTTCTTTTGGTTGCTTATATTGTGTTCTCTTCATTAAAAAATGAACAGCATTTTGTCTTCACTGCAATAAACACGTAATTGTGATAATTTGGGGGCCACAGGGCTACTTGTGTTAACAAATAGTTACATTATGACTTCTCACACAATAGTGCTTTTAATTAAGAAGCTCATTTTATAGTAGTATGACCAGTTCACAGGTATTTCTATAAAACCTTCACTCAGAAGCAGTTGGTTCATGGAACAGCAGAATGATTTAAAAAAGGGTTCTAGAAGGGGATTTAGCTCAGTGGCTTAAGTGCCTGCCTTGCAAGCACAAAATTGTGAGTTCTACCCCCAGTACAAAAACCAAAAAAAAAGGCTTCTTTTTTTCCTGCATACAAGAAATATATTTAATTCAAAAATAAATGCGTAGATAAAGTCAAAGGATGGTAAACAATCCATGTGACAGGAACCCTGAACAACAAAGTAGCTTTGCTGTTTGCAGACAAAATGAATTTCAAACCAAGGCTAATTAAGAGAGACAAAGAAGGTCATTACATCCTTGTTGTTGTAATCGGGGGTTGCAAGGAGAACAATTACATACAGGACACAGAATTTATAATATTATTTTATGATGGTCACCCAGAGTTGAATACAAGAAAGTGCAGGAAATCTGTCTACAATGCTGAAGATGTAGAAAATCCATCCAAGGACCTGGATCCCACCGCAATGTCCTGCATAAGTCCAGCTGAAGATCTAGGGCCCATGACAATGCTCTCCATGAGTCAGCTGGAGGTCTAGAGCCCACAACAATGACTCATGCAAGTCCATTTTATGGATCTGTTCTGGGAAGTCTCAAAGGTCAGCGGTGGAAGCTAGAAAGTCTATACCAGTAGGGTGAAGGGTCTGTGCCAGTAGGTTGAGGGTTCTGCACTGGAGCCAAGAAGTCATACTCACAATAAGGACTAGGGCTGCCCTGAAAAGTACCATAGTCATTCTCAGCAACAATGAGTTTAAGGAAAGCTTCTTTATTGTGTCAGCTGGGAAACAACATCTTCTGACATTGAGGTGGCATTCTTCAGAATAAAATATATTTTCTGAGTTTGCATGTAATGTGTAATGTTGTTTCTCCCAGAGAAAAAACTAGAGTGAAGTTGGGGCGGTGGTTTGCATTATTATGCTGAATAACCAACGAACAATATTCTTCCTTCCAGGTCCATTTCTTTAGCCCCTGCTAGTATTTGTCATAGAAATAGTTCACCAAGGGAGAGAGTTGAATTGGAATTGAGATTTTCTTATACATTTTGGGTTTCTCTTGTCAATGGGCTAGGAAGAAAAAATTAATTAGGATGTGTCCTATGTCTTTCTATGATGGAGCCCAGAAATTCTTTTGGAGAGTCTCCCAGTACTATAATACCCATGATAAATGTTAGTAGGAGACTATAGTAACCCATATCATTGGGGTCACCGAGGCTCAAGTCACTAAAGAGCTAAGTTTTGGGTTAGCCTGCCAGACATTTAATTGTGACCAGCTGAGATGCAGACTGAGTTCAAAGGGTATATGGACAATGAAAGTTATCAATACCAGAGAGATCACCAAAGTAATTATGGAAATAAAAAATTGTAGCTTCTCATGTTTTCTTTCTCATCCTTATGTGTATGTGATTGTATATTGTTATGGTTTAGATCTAGAATATGCCCTCAGAGTCTTAAGTTTTAAAAGAACAACCTAGACTAAAAAGGTGGGTCACTGGGGGCATGACTTGCAAGGGTGTAGTCTCATTCCTGATTCTTCTCTTTTTTATGCTTTCTGATTGCTGTAGTGGGAACAGCTTTTCTCTGTCATGCCCTTTCACCATGCCTTTTCTGCTGTAGTGTCAGTTGACCATGGACCCATTCCACTGAATCTATGAACCAAAATAAACCTCTCTTCCTTTAAATTGTGTCAGATATTCTGTCCCAGTCTGGAAAAACAACTAGCATGGAGATTTGGTACCAGGAATATGGCCATTGCTGTGACTATTCCTGATCATGTGGTTTAAAAGACTTTGGAATTGATCTGTGGGAGGACTTTGGAAAGATTTGGAGATGCTGGTTTTGAGATTCTGGCTTCAAGATACTGTAAACAGAATAGCAAAGATTGATGGAAGATTCTTTTTTTTTAATGTTTTTTTATTTTATGGAGAAAAAGTAAAACAAAATTTTATAACAAAATACTAGGAGATAACAATAATTAATATATTACATGTTATCTTTAAAATGATTGCTCAGGGTACAAGATATGGGCATAAAAATTTCTCCAATTGATATTAGCACACATCTTCCTTTTTAATGAACTAAGAGACACTAATAGTGTAACTTACTTGCATTTTTCCCCTTTCGTTAGTGTCCTTTCATACATCCTAGTTCCTTTTTCCTTTTGAACAATTTCTTCCCATTTCACAATATCTGTTAGATATTTTAGAACTTATTTGCTCTTGCAGTTTCACACATATAAAGGCAATATGATCTTTACACATGTGAGTCTGATTTATTTCACTTATGAGTATGGTCTCAAGTTGCACCTGATGGAAGATTCTAATCAGAGCTCAGAAAATCAGAATGCTGATAGAGATTTGCACGGTAAAGGCCAGACTCAGGTTTCAGTTGGGAATAAAGACTTCATTGGTAGTTGGATGACAGGCTGTATGTATTACACCCTACCAGAAAATGTGTCTGCATTTTGCATATGTGCTGAAACTTTGCAAGAGACAAGTTAAGTGTGGTGCACTAATTAATCTAGCATGGGAAGTTATAAGGCAACCCACTCATCAGGCTGTAAGATGGATACTACTGACTGTTTTTAGTCAGATATATAGTGTGGATTAGGAGCAAATAGGCAGAGCTGAATGATTGAAAAGTTTGCAATTTTTTCCAGAAGAGAAGTACCTGAAAAGTTGGGGTAAGGGAAAGAATTGTTGCTGGAGTGATTAGCACCAAAAAGAAACCAAGTACTTTGTATAAGCACAAGAAAATAGATGCCTGTGCATGTTTCAGAAATCAGCACAATCCCACCAATCATAGGCTCAAGAGTACAAAACAGCGACTCTTTCATTTGATAAGAGAGCCCCTGGAATGCCTACTCATTCAGGGCTGCCTAGGGAAGAATATCTACAAACTCTGCCATCTAGGTGCTCAGAGACTGATGTAGGCAGGATCCAGTGGGGTCTGACTACTGCTCAACCTGCCTATCAACCTTGGCATTATCCACATGGTACTGATTTTTAAGGCACACAGAATACAAGAGTTATGGGGTCACAGAGGCTTCCATCCAAATTTCAGGAAAAGGCCTGGCAGGCTAAGCTGGGTGCTTATGTAAAGATAGTATGAAACTATGAGAGTGAAGGTAAAGGTACAGTGGAGACCCCAGGAAGTTGCACATGCCAGGAATGTGGACAGTCTGCTGAGGAAAACTGCATGCAGCCCAAGAAAGAAGCCATGTGGACTACTACCAGCAAGACCATAGGTGCAGGCCTGCCAAAGCCCTTTGAAACCTGTAGCTCACCACTACCTAGCCTCGTGCTGAATGCAGCCCTACATGAGTTAATGTTTGCTTTATTGGGTTTTGGTTTGATTATTTTCAAATCCCCTATTTTTCCTGTATCCTGTGTGTTTAGTTGTTGGAAGTGTTTAACTTGCCTTTTGATTTTTACAGGGGCTCACAGATAAGAGTTTGTCTTGAGTCTCAGGGGAGACTTTGGACCTAGATTTTGCAGTAAAGCTGGAACTAGAAAGATTTTGGCAGGTCTTGGAGATTAACTGCAATTTAATCACTTTAATAATGAGGTGAACATGAGCTTTTGAGAGGCTGGCTGGGTATTTTTGAGAATACCATATATATATATATATATGTGCATATTTAGTGAAGGAAAGTAGAGTGAACTATTTTTGGAATGATACAGTATATAATCTTTTTGAGACTGGCTTATTTCCCTTAGCATTATGCCTTTGAGAGTTATCTGAGTTATAATGTGTTGATAGTGCATTCTTTTTATTGCTGAATGGCAATCCCTAGTTTTTAATATATGGTGGGTTGATGGTAGCTGTCTTTGTAATTTACACTACAGGTTTCAGGATAATGAGATGGAATTCTGACTGAACTAGATGAGAAATGAACATTATGTAGACAAAGAAGTTTTAATGCAGGAATATGTATGTTGAGTGCTAAGAGGATGAACTATTGCAGAAATCTCTGTTTCCATCTCTTATACCTATTTTGTCCCATTTTTACTGTCCTCTGCTCAACCAAAGATGTTAAGTAAGCAAAACATTGCCAAGACTGGTTTCCTTAAGTAGGTTTCCTTTAAGAAACACTGATAAGAGATTTGAAAAGTGTACGTGAACAATGTGAGGCAGAGTCCACAAGCACAGATAAGTTCTTCAGGCATGCAGATGGGCTGAGTTTGGGTGGAATTTCTATGATGGTAGTTTTGTGATCCCATAGAGCATTATTGTAGTGTGACTCGCCTGGTTGCACAGATCTTAACTTTGTTCACTGCTTCTCCAAGGAATTCTGTAAGGTACAATATATTATGTAATGTAATAAATATAGGACAGATTAATTTCTCTTTAAATTAGTTGAAGTGGATTCTATCATCTGCAATTAATTCTTTGTCTCTCAAATTAAAAATTTGAGGATTTCTCCTAAACTCATCTTTGGATAAACTTTAGAAACAAATTAATTGCAGTGTATCTGGACTAATTTCATATTAACAACAAAGTCAACTGCTCTCATTTACAGTGACCATATAATGCATTTATTTCTCAAGCGCAAATTTATTGAGCACTATGCAGTAAGTCTGGAAGTAATGATTAAAAGCAAAACAAAATCCCATTTTTGTGGAGCCTCTTTTCATGAGGAGAATGGATGCTAGTCCTAGGGAGAAAAGTAAAGGAAGGCAGACAGGGATTTTCAGGGGTCCTGAAAATAGATTACAGGGAAATGACATGTGGGTAAAAATAGAGGAAGGAGGGTCACTGTGGGGAGAGCAGACAGGATTGAAGGAGGCCCAGGTGGCCTGCAGGCGTGCAAGCCCTGGATGCCGCCAGCGCAGGGCAAAGGCATTAAGGGTTCCTGTCACAGATGCGCATATCAGGAACCAGCACTTATCAGATGTGTTTGATTATCAACGAAATGCAAAACAAAATACAAAAAATCTCAGAATTCCTGATCCAAGAAGACAATGGTGGCACTTCCCTTTCTGATGGTTTTTGACTCCAGGGGAGAAATATTGGTGTAAAACATTTGCAAAGAACTACACACGCCCGAGTTGAGGGTCCAGGCAGGGAGAGAGGTCTCGAGAACTGCCGACCGGCCTGCTGACCAACTCAACCTTCCTTCTCTTTCCAGTGGAATCCACTTCCACTGGAATCACTATTTTGGAATCACTGTTTTCGTTCCTTTTATCTATTATCCTATTTGTTACCCAGTCTTCGTCCTGGCTCCGCCCCGCTCCTTGTCCCGCCCCACTCATCATCCCGCCCACCGCCACGCCCCTCTGCTCGGCCTCGCCTCGCCCTTCCAGGCCCCGCCCCGTGCGCTCTCAGAGGGAGGCCCTTCACCCCCTCCCCGCTCCGGCCCCGACAGGCCCCGCCTCAGCGCGTTCACTGAAGGAAAGCCTTTAGCCCCACCCCTTTCTCCTCGCCCCTTCCCCGCCCACCCCGGCGCGCTCCCTGGAGAGCCCTTTGCCCCGCCCCTGACCCGCCCCTGACCGCCCCCTTCGGCCCCTTCCGCTCCGCCCCGCCCCTCCAGGCCCCGCCCCGGCGTGACGGAACCGGGGGCAGCGCGAGCAGAACCAGTATCGCCGCGCCGCCTCCTCGCCTGCCGCGGACGCCGCCCCGCAGTCCCAGTCCCCAGCGCACCTGCAGCGGGACGAGATGCCGCCGCCCTGGGGCGCCGCGTGGATCTACTGCTGGGCGCTCGCCAGCTGCGGGGCGGCCTGGGCCGGGGACCCGCCCGCCGCGCGCCTGCCCGCCTGCGAGGAGGTAAGCTGTCCCAGTGTCCGCCGCGAGGGCCACCTGCCTCGGCGTCCTCGCCCGGCGGCGCCGTCTTCCTGCCCCTCCGGTCGGTCGTCACCTCCGGGTCCAGGGATCACCCCTAGCCGTGCTGCGAGCCAGGGTGCCGCTGTGCAGGGCTTGGTCGTGACGGGATCGCGGCCCATTCAGCGCGGGGACCAGACTGTGTTCTGCTCCGGGGGACCGAGACTGGGCGCCGAGCTCCGGGCGTCAGCGGGTTTGCTTGGGCAGTGTCTTCCTGGGGTTCCAGAAAGTGCATGCTCCTAATGAAGATCAGCGCAGGGAAGAAGCGACGCTTCTGACCCACTTTGAGCGGCCCGCTGGAGAGGGTGGAGGTTCGCGGGGGCCTGGGTGGGCCGTGCACGCGGGTCCCCTGGGAAGCACAAGAACCCTGCCCTTGCTCCCCGCCCGGCGCTGCGCCTGGCCGGGTCGCGCAGGCCACCGCGGACTACAGCCTCCTCTGCTGCACCACAGCTGGGCATTGACCTGACTGGGGCGGGAGGCCCTGTGGGCAGACAGGGTTGTAGTCGGGGTAGCGGGGCAGGGGTTCAACAAACAGCTGTGTTGTGGTTCAGGTTTTAGTGTAATTACTTTCATATGTGTCCACAACTTTGCCTCCTACCTGGGAAGACCTGCCTGCAGAATGGATCTCTGCTATCTGGACACCTTTGTTTGAATCATTGATGTCCTGCAGGCCCAGTCCTTATCCACATGCAGATGCGTTTCTTCCCTAAAGTGAAAGGTCTTAGGCTTGTCACATTAAATTTACATTAAATGAAGAATCTGCTAGAAATGGGGAGAAAAGCAAGGTTACCATACCAGAATGTTCTTTAGAAGCACGCATGTCTACACATGTGCCGAGTCACAGAAACGTATCCAAGGAGGTGGCAGAGGGAAGGCTCAGGATCATGCATTCAGTCATCCCCGACTCTTCATCACGTTGACTGTAGAAACTGAGGTCACAAGTTTGAACTTTCCTTCTGAAAATAGGAATAAATAAAATATTCAGGGGAGCGCTGCTAGCCCACTTGTGGACAGCTCTGTGATCCCTTTATATTCTTCTGATGATGGTCTTGTAAGACCCTTACCTGAGTTAGAGGCTCTCTGGGGAGGAGTGGAGGCCTCAGGGCCTCTAGGGCGGAGCCTGCTGCGTGGTACCTGCTCTGAGCGCTGAGCACATTCGCAGACTTGATCATGATTACCTGAAGAGGCAGGCAAGAGAGAGGAGGCATTGTCAGGCTTCTGGTGAGGGTCCATTGGGCTGGGCTGGGCTGGGCTAGGGCAGAGCTCTAAGGCCTGACTGGGAAGTGCCTGTGAGTGCAGGCACCCTGAAAACAGCACTGTGCTTCCATTAGGCTGATCACCTGTGCTAGAGGGGGACGCTGTGTCCTGGGGGTGCACAGACAGGAACTGGCCAAATTCCAGCCAACTCTCAGTGACACAGAGAATCTTGAATAGTGGGGATGAATCTGGGGTTCATTCTGAGCCTCGTTTCCCCCAAATAATTGATCTATCATTTGCCAATATTTTGATGAAAATAGTCGTTTTAACAAGTTATAGAGTCTAGCATTTTCTTTGCCTGGTTGTAGAGAGAAGGAGAAGGAAGAGAAGCACAGGATGGTGACCTAGGAGTCTCTAGTGATGGATGATTGAGTTTGGAAAAAAATGCCCTTCTGAAAGACAGCCAGGTTGTGAGTAGAAGTTTTGCTTAGATTTTTGCAGTGGGGCCCTGGGGTGAAACTCATAAAATACAGCTTTCTTTGTCAGAGTCCTTAGATCATGAAATAGGAAAAGGAAGAAAAATTATTGCTGTAGAATGTTTAGCTATCACAGTGGCAGGGTGTGAGTAGAAGTGGGAGTAGGAAATGGTGTTCAAGAGGGAGAGAGAAAGGTGGAGTCAGGGTGCTGTGGTAGCTGATGAAGGATGCGGATAGGACGTGGCTTTGTAAATAGTATGCAAAAGGGGAAAAGAGGACTAGACATCAGGAAGCACAAGATCACTAGGGCTTTTATGTGGGGAGGTTACCATGGGTATTTTCTGGGTTTCTTGGCAATTACTTTTCACTTGTAAAATTATAATCATAAAAACTGACCTACTTTGTTATGAGGGTGAGATGACATTAATATATTAAAGGAAAAATCTATAAAACTGAGAATTGCTACATCAGTGATACTATATATTTCCGGAAAGGTTTACAGTGTGACTTCAAAGGTTCTTAGGTTAGGTTTATCTGAGAATGGGATTTTTGACTTATTGTATAGAGACTTTAATAGGACTGCCAAAGGAAAATATAAAGACCAGCAGATGATTCACAGTTGGAGTAAGGTATTTAAAAAGTGCATGAGAGGAGAAAGAACAGCACTAAGTGCATTGCATATGCATTAGTTAAATTTGGCAAATTAAATCACAAGATAGCTGATTCTAAGTTTACTGCTCTAAAATCTTGCATAATGCAACTCTACTGGTCTTTCTAAGTCCTATAATGAGAATGACAAGTTTTGCCAACAGTGTTTCTTTCACATTTGTTCAGCTCATGCTATTTTGCAAGCAATAGTAAAATTACAACCTAAAAAAATACAGTTTAATTGAGCAAAGATGAGATAGATATGCAAGCACTTGTAAGGAGGGATTCTGAGAGAAGGGGCGGTCCAATGGCAGTGGGGAGGGTGTGAGTGGGGCTCAGAGGTGGGCTGGGGAGAACTATACAGACAGGGCCAGGTGTGAGCACAGGCTCCTTGGGGAAGGGACTGTTGGGTAGTACACAGGCTGCCTGAGGGCAGAAGCATGGGAGGTGCGGTGTTGGTGGGGAGAAGCAGACTCTGCTGCAGAGATTCAGCTGTCTGGGCAGGGCTGGGATCTGCATTTGACAGGTGATGATGTAATGGCAGGATTTAGAAAACTGATGAAATGTGCTTTGGCCTGGTGTCACCATGGGGTCACAGGAGAGGGCTGGGGAGCAGGAAGAGGTGAGATGTGCTGGGAGGCGGCTTCAGGAGTCCAGGTGAAGGTAGAAAAGAGGGTATGATGTTTTAGAGGGAATAACTGGAAGAAGGGCCTGAGCAAGGGAGTAGGGAGGCTGCTTGTCACCGCAGGAGCAGGAGTGGCAGGCAGGGAGAGGAGCTCCGGACAGGTGGCTTTTTTGCCAGGAGCACAGTCAGAGCTGGTCATGGACCGGGGGTCATTCAGTGGTGTTATGGATGAAGTTAGGACCCTCCAGGGAGAGAGGACTGGGTGGCTTCAGAAAAGACACAAAAGCCACAGCTCCTGGAGGGGAAATGTGACCTTTTGGTTTCTGGGAGAGGGTGGCCAGGGGTCACTGGCCCGAAGATGTCCCCAGAAGGTGTGGGCTGAGAAGGTCAGGGTGGCAGCTGGGTCTTGGGGGCTGTCCCCAGTGTTCCTGTGGGGTGGCTGGGGTTAGCTGGGAGGGGTTAGCTGGGAGGTGATGGCGAGGCTGTGTCCTGTGGCGCCCTCGACATGATGAGGTATTAGGACTGCACACTCCAGGTCAGTCAGGGCATGGGTGTTTTCTGTGTCAGACTTTGAAGGTGACAGCTGAGAAATGTCTTTGGTGAGGAAGGCTCTGAAGGTCATGGGCTGGGGGGAGACACCAGGATCTGAAGTCATGCTGTCGCTAAAGGATCCAGGACTCTGCCTCTCTGTTCCAGCAGTTCACATAGTTAATCTTGCCTGTTTTACCTGCAGAGGTAAGTTCTCCATTTCAAGATCTTATGCTCAGAATGGTTTCTCAAATTTTAGGCAAATGTGAGCAAGTATTCCCACCATCAATATTTACAATGTAAAGCTAAGAGTTGACAGATCTGTGAAGTGTCATGTTTTAGCACAAGGCATGGACATAGCAGCACAGAGCGGCAAGTTTCCTGTTGCACTGCATTCTTCACCGTGTTTTGGATTCTTACTGTTCATTGTCAAAAAACATCACACTTTGGTTACCTTTCTCTTCCCCATAAGAGACCACAGCTGATTGTTTCCTGGCTTTCTTATTACACAGCATGAATACTGTTTTTGTATTTCAGCCTTCAGTATATGTTTATTATGCACTCACACACTGGGTACTGACAGTAAGATGATGAAAACACTTATGGCCCCTGCCCACACAGAGCTTGGCAGTCTCTCGGGGCAGATTCACCACAAGCCCACATGCAATGTGGTTATACATTTGCCATGAATATTGTGATGGAAAATGACTGTGTGCAGTGAGGGTATTTAGCCTGCCTACTTGGGAGCAGGGGCAAGGGAATTCTCCAGAGAAAGTTAGGACCTGAGGGGTGAGAAGGTTAATTTGATGAAGGTGGTAGGCGGGACTGGAAGAAGTCTCCTGGCCAGGATCAATTCCTACCCTCCCTTGGCCCTTCCTTGGGAGACAATGGCTTTCTTCTCTGAACTCCAGTCCTAGCCTCCGATGTACCCTCTGGCATCCAGATTCTGTTCTGCAAATTTTTCACATACACAGGGCTACCCTGGATGGGTGGACACATTGTGTTCAGTGGAGGGCACCCAGGGGGACGCAAGCACTAGAGTCCATTCAGAGCTTAGGGTGTGCAGACACCTGCCTGGCATAGGTGTGTGTTTTTCTGGGCAGCAGATAGCTTTTGCCAGAAAGGGTGCCATTTTGTAAGTAACATGAGGACATCTTATGCTGTACCAGAGACTTTAAACATAGGTACCTTTTCTGCCCTTGAGTACATGGCATGTTCATTATGGGAGGGAATTATGTCATCCCATTGAGCAAACAGTGATTGAAAATAATTTTTAAAAAAAGGGCTTTAAAAATAAAAAGACATAGGTCCCCTTTTCTGGAGACCCTAATCACTGGCTGAAAATACAGTTAATAGTTGGCTTCTGCTTCTTTACTTATATGAAAGAATTGCCTTTTATGGTGCATTTAGTTGTAACTGGTGTCTTCTGTCAGTTGTACCAGATTTAAGAGTCTGAAATAAAAACCCAAAGATTAGAATGTATTGAAGTTTATTTTTAGTGTACAACTCTGGAGTTGAAGATAGTTGTTATTACCCTCATTGAAAGGTTTGCTATTAGAGGAGCTTTCTTCTAGGCCACTGGTTTTTCAAAGTGTAATCTTAGGACCAGAAGTATCAGCATTACCAGGAACTTGTTACAGATGCAACACACATCAAATCTGCAGCCCAGAGCTGAGGCCCAACAGTCTGCATTGTGGCCCGCCCTTTGGAGGATTAGGGTGCATTCTCAAGTGAGAGGATACCATCCAGAGAGAAAGCAAGGGTTTCAGTTAGTGGTCTGAAACCCAGAGACAGTTTCTGCAGTTTCATTGCAGAAAGTCCTTTGGCCATCACTGTAGATTTCTGTTTAGAACCTGTGAGCATCCCATCCAGTGGACCATGAGATCCTCCTGTTCCCATAGAGCACTATCCCTCCATCACTTTCTTCTGTTACCTTCTCTACACCAGGACATACCCAAGATGCTGGGATCAAATAGTCAGGGGCTAGGGGATTCCACAGCCCAGGGCCAGGACAGTGATGGCAAACAGCCCATTGTGACATGTATGATAGGATTACCACCACGTGCCAGGAGCTCACAGCCTGACAGAAGCAGTACATGTGGAGACTGCTGAGTTCCCTCCCGAGACAGGCTGTAGAATGAAGAAACCTGGCAAGGGTAGCTTAAGGTAGCTGTGTTATTGCTCATTGGTGAGGGCAGGCTGTGTTTCACTCCAGCTGCAGAGCAATGTAGTGTAAGGAATATGAAAATAACTGAAGATCTGAGCCCCTCATTGAGTCTATAACCTTGAGAAGACCAACCTCTTCATTCTCAGGCTGTCTGATAATGGTGGAGGTAAATTCTGTCATATTTGCATCAGAGTTGCTGTGAGGGTCAGGCTCAGTGCTCTGTGACCCCAGTGCCCAGGCCATATTAGTTCCTGTCACAACAGTGAAGGTCCATGTTTCTAAGCAGCTGGGTTCAAGAGTGAAAGAGCTGGAACGTGGCAGGCAGATATTTATGCATTAAAATATTTTATAATCATAGTTTTTCCTAACCACAGGGGTTGTGCATCAACTGTTGTTATCACTGAAAGTCCTCTTGGTTCAAGTAGATCATGGTGTCCTGGTCTCTCTTACCTACTTTGCAAGTCCTCCTCTTTCAGTCCTGCTTGAGGACTGGACCAAGGCCGCCTTGCACTTCTGTATCTCATGCTCTTGACGATGTCACCCATTCTCTTGAATTTGCACAGCACCTGCAGGTGGATGGCTCCCAAACGTGCTGCTCCTGTGTGCCTCATTCTGTATTCCCCTCACATATAGGTTCAGTGCCCCTACTAGGATGGATGCTTTGAATTTGATATGTTCCACACTGAGCTTCCAGCCTTTGCCCAAAACTATCCCTCATAGTTTCTCCCTCTCATTTAACGGCAGCTCCTCCTTGTTTGTGGTTCTGTGGCTTTTTCTTCTATGTCCTACAGCAGCACATCCTTTTGTCTGTGCTGAAAAAGTAGCTGGAGTCCGAATGTCTCACCATCCTTGCCTTTGGCTTCTTGATCTTGATTCCATCATGCCCTGTGTGGCTATGCTGTAACTTTGCATCTCAGCTCCATGGGTGTCTGGTGGGGAAACTTGATGGGCTCAAGAGAAGTCCAAGATTAAGCACCCAGGGATGGCTTTCTTGTCATCTGTGGTGACTTGAGGTGGTAGGAGAGGGTGAGGCAGTGCTTGAGTAGAAGGGGCCTAACCTTGCCCTCTTAAGCTCATTCCTGTGCTAATAAAATACTTTGCAGTTATTTATTTGGTTTATATGATTCCTCCCTCCCCAGTAAATTGTAAGCTCTGCAAAGAATTTGATGATGAAAAACCTTTTACAACTTTCAATGATAAACAGCTGGCTGTGGCATGGGTGACAGAGGTTTATGTACTTAATTATCCAACTGTAGCCCTTGCTCCTTGGACAGTTCCTGACGCATAATAAAAGTGCTCAATAAATGCTTGTTGAATGAATGAGTAAATTTAATTATGGGAAAGCAGGTTGTTTTTATTCTTTGTGGTATAAAAGTTTTCTAATAAAACAACAGTGTAAATGTTATGAATTTCTCATTATCTAAGATGGGTTACTTGTAGCAGAAATCTTTAGGGTGAAGGTGATAAACTATACTCTGGTCAACACTGAAAACTTTTTTTTTACTAATTTGATGTTAGAAAATATGCATTAGCATAATTTACATTTCTTAATAAGAGGTTTAATGTGTTTCATGTCACTTAGATTTCTGTATTTCATATTTTGTGGAATTTTTATTTAGATTTTTGTCATTTTTCTTACATATGTGAGTTCTTACTTTTAGTAAGGATAATATATATACAATTAAAATATCCCCTATGCCTTTCCGTGTCTATATGTCTTAAATTTCTCTCATTGCTGAAATAAAATACCCAACATCCAAAGTTATAAGGGAAAAAGTTTATTTACATTATAGTCCTTAGAGGTTTCAGTCCATCATCAGCTGGCTCTGAGGCAGAGAGACAGGCAGAGACAGGCATCACAGAGAAACAGTTCATGGTGTGCAGAGGGAACCAAAGCAAGCAAGAGACAACCACAGTTATTTCTATCCCTTATATCTTATTCAGGCTACTTAGGGTAGGTAGCACTCACATTCTTGATCCTAGTGCCCTTGATCCTAGCATTGCACCATAAATCAATCCCAGTGTCACACATTCTAGATTCAGTCACCTCTGAAAAAGCCCCACCTATAACTGCATGAAGCTTTGAGGGGGCATCTAGACCCAAGCATAACAGTGTGTTTTGAAATAGTGAATACTCTGGGTTAGCAACTGTTTTAGTTCATAAAAAAAATGGAATTATTCCCTTTAACATACCAAATAGGAGTAAATTTTAATATTTAAAAAGTGAATGTTGATGCATAGTACCTTATTAAATTATAATACATGAAATTTTTTATGTATTTGGCTGAGAAAAATCTTGTAGTAACTGCAAAGTGGCTATGAATTCTTAGGTTTGAGTTGGTATTCTTTGTTCTAGGTATGTTTTTGAAATGTCAAGGCAAGGCTATTTGATTTTCTGTTCTTCAGTGGTCACATGTTTACTTGCTCATGTAGCCATTAATGGGTTCATGGCATATATATTTCTCATGGGATCCCTCATAGGAAGACCTGTGCTTGCCATGTAGATAGGTTAGGCACCGTGCTGGGTGCACAGATGTGGAGACATAGGGACCAGCAGATAAAGGGGATGGGGAGCCCTGGTTGTGAAGAATTAGGAGTGCTCTGCAGGATACTCAGAGGCCAAAACATCTTAGTCAAAGAATACAGCTTGAGGACAGTATGAAGGTTTGGGGCCTGCGTGACTGGGAAACACCAGGTCCCAAGGGCCGTGGAGACTGAGGTGCTTGAAGGAGGCACTATGTGAACCTTTGTCACAGGATTAGGAAGGCGGATGAGAGGCCCACACTGCAGGCAGCAGGACCGCTGTATATTCTGCTGCTTCTTCCACAAGGAGAACAAACAGAGCCAAGCACAGCTCGGTCATGTGGAATGGAGAGGTGGGGTTAATATGCTCCATGTCACTCAGTTTTCTGCATGTTATCTTTTGTGGAATTTCCATATAGGTTTTCTCACTGTTTTTCTTACATGTATATAAGCTCTTATTTTTAGTAAAGGTAACATTCACAGAGAAGGGTTGGATTCAATAGCTGTTAAGGAAATCTCATTTTCAGTGAATCTGTGCCTGAGTGATAAACTTCAGTCTAGCATGACAGTGGGGTTTTTGTTCTGGGTAAATGCTGCTATCTTTTACTAAGATTGAGACTGAGACTGAGAATGAGACTGAGAATGCAGGGAGGAGGAGGCGGGTGAGGAACAGATGAGCTCAGCACTGCACCTCCTGAACTCAGGAACCCACAGACACTACACATTGTGCTCCTGGGGACTCAGGATGTTCAATTGCAACCAGATGCAGCTGGAGCCCTGAGTCAGGGGGGTGTAAGTAATTGAGGCCTTGGGATTTGTAATAGTTGATACATTCAATCAATTTGAAAAGTTTAGATGTTTACCTGAGTGACTTAGCAGGGGCCCAGGGTCTTCACTTTGTAAATATTCTGTAAACATTCTGAGTCTCTGCAAGAGGAGGGCATGGAGATGCTGTGGGTGGTAGCCTGCTTACAATATAAGGAGGGAAAAGAAACTTGCTCCCTGCTTTTGCTATTGCTGCTTTTGCTGTCTTCTGCCACCATGGACTGGAACCAGGACAACCACCCTGACTTGGAACCAGCTGATTATGGACTGAAACCTCTACAAACTCTGAGCTAAATAAGTATTTCTTTCCTTAATTTTGGGCATTGGGTATTTTGTCCCAGTGAGAGGAAAGTAACCAACACAGACCTTGGTACCAGGAGAGTAGAGTCATTGCTGTGACTGTACTGGACCATGTGGTTCAGGAGACTTTGGGAATGGCTTGTGGGAAGAGTGTGGAAAGGTTCAGAGATGTTGCCTGAAAGGGCGGCTGTGGAACAGCCATGAAAGATTCTGGTCAGAGCTCAGAAGACCAGAAAACCAGTATAGACCAGGCTCAGGAGGTTTCTGCTGGGAGGAAAGACTGCATTCATTGTTAGACTCCAGACAGTGTATAGTATGGCTTGAGAAAAAGTTTGTCTGCATTTTGTTCATGTTCAGAGACAGCCTGAGACTAAGATTAAGGGCAGTGGTCTAATTAATTTGGCAGAAAAAATTTCAAGGTATGTGAAGGTTGAGGCTGTGGCATGGCTATTGTTGGGGGCTTTTAGTTAGATCTATGTTGAGAATCAAGGACAGAGAGCCCAGGAGGATGATTTAAAATGTTGTGAGTTTGGCCAGAAAGGGAGCTTTAGTAAAACTGAACTATAAAGATAGAGCTGAGGAGATCTTGATTGCTAAAAAAGTATAAAAGATGGCCTGAGGGCATCACAAGAAGTAGCAAGTCTCTACCCTTTGCAGCCTTAGAACTGCAAAGGTAAAAGACTTCGCTTTGAGGAGAAAGCCACAGAGCACCATGTTCCAGAATGGCAGCAGCATAGAAAATTTGTTCCTCAGAATTGGATTCAGAGTGCTCAGCAATCCAGGCACTCGACCCCTACAGCCAAGAGAGAGGAAAACCTGGCTACTGCTCTAGAGAGAATATAAAAGATGGGCTGAGGGCATCACAAGAAGCAGCAGTCTGTACCCTTTGTAACTGCAAAAGTGAAAGAATTTGCTTTGAGGAGAAAGCTGCAGAGTACTATGTTTTAGAATGGCAGTGGCCTAGAGAATTTGCTTCTCAGTGTGGGGGCAAGAGGCCCAGAGGCCTGGCTGGCAGCTCTGGCAGAGGACAGTGTGTGAGCACACTCAGACTCTGAAAGTCCTTGACAGATCAAGTGATTCACTCTGCCTGGCTGCTCCGCCTCAGCTGTCTCCCCTCAAGGGTTGCTCCTTGTTTAACGTATCACTCCTCCCCCTCCCTTGCCTATATAAGAGTGCACTTCCTCAATAAAGAGGGACTTGCAGCCTCTGTCTTGTCTCCCGAGTGGTTTTCTCTGTTGCCACTTGCCACAGGCCCAGGCCTCCTTGAGGCTTTCACAAGGCCCCATTTGGCACTTGAACAGGGACCTGCATGCCCCTGATAAGGTAGGCGCCCCCCCCATACCATGGGCTCTGTGCTTTGCAAGGAGCAACAACCGCAGGTATGGGCTCTTGCTGCTCTTTTGCAGGCCAGATCGTGTAAGATATCTTACAAGACCTGACCACTATTGGGAATTACTTCTCCCCTTTAATCCATGGCTAAAAACTGCCAATCTCTGGGACCCTTATACCTGGACCCTTTTCCTGCAGCACATCCAGACCGCTGAACAGCATGAGGGAAAGGTATTCCCTTTGGGGCTATAGCCCACGTTGCTTACCATCCGAGCCTGTCTCACAGGTTCTGAAGTTCCTACCGACTCAGAGGCGTTCCTGCTTTTAGCAGACCCTTCCAGGTGTCCACAAGAAGCGCCAATAGCTGCTCCGTCCCTTACCCAAGAATTAGAGCAAGACCTATCAATTAAAAAACAAGAAAAAACAGGCAGAAACAAACATTCTTGCCCAGTTGTTCAGAACCCCCAAAATTATATCCTGATCTAATGAACTTAAAGAGAAACCTAAAGTGGCACTGAAGGGAAATTCTCCTCCTGGCGCTTCCTCTTTTCCTCATAAACTACCCTGCCCGATAATGAAAGCAGAACCACTCTTTGAAGAGCTTCTGACCTGTCCTCCAGTGTCACCTCAGAATCAGGTTCAGAGTGCTCAGTGATACAGGTGCTGGACTCCACAGCCTAGAGAGAGGAAAGCCTGGCTACTGATGCAGCTGGCAGCAGACCTTGGTATCATCCACGTGGCATTGGTTTTAGATGTATGCAGAATGAAAGAGTTAAAAAGTCTTCCACCCAGATTTCAAAAGGTCTGGGAGGTCAGGCAGTGTATAAAACTGTGAGGATGAAAGGAAAGGTGCAGGGGAGACTCCGCAAGTTTGGAGAAGCCGAGAACGTGGGTTGTCTAAAGAAAGTTACAAAGAGAGAGCAAAGCAGGCCCAAGAGAGAAGCTGTGGGAGCTACAACCACCAGAATTGCCAGAGGGGTGGAGCCAGCTAGCCTTTCGGAGCTCACAACTTGTCACAGATTGCCTTAGATGCTGCACATGGCATTATAGGACTTAATGTTTGTCCTGCTGGGTTGTGGACTTGCTTTAGTCACAATCTTTTGTATTCCTCTGTTTGTAACTTTTGTAATGAAAATGTTTATCTCATGCTATTCAATGTTGGAAGTGTTTACCCTTTCATTTTTACAAAGTCTTGTAGCTAAGAGTTGGCTTACACCTTGGAGGAGACTTTGAACTTGGACTTTTCAGCAATGCTGAAACTCTTAGGACTCTGGCAATTCTTGCAGATGGACTAAAGCCTTTTGCATACAGGGATGTGCATGAGTCTTTGAGGATCCAGTGGTAAAATGTTATGGTTCTAATGTAATGTAATTTTAATAGACTTAATATTGGCTCTAAAGGATTGTTAAACCTGTGTTATAATGTTCAAGGTATGAAATGATAAGAATAAGCATGTCTTTATATCTGGAGACTGATTTAAAGAAATATGTCTGGTTGCCAAGTTGACAAGTAGTGGATCGTAGTAGTTGATGCATTATGTCAACTTGAAAAGTTTAGATGGTTAAGTGACTCAGTAGGGGACCAAAGTCCTCACTTTGTAAAAATCCTAAACCTGTGCAAGAGGAGGGCATGAAGATGGTATAGGTGTTAGCCTGCTTGTAATACAAGGGAGGCTTGCTTCTCCTTTTTGCTCTTGCTGCTTTTTTTTCTTTTTTTTTAAATTTTATTGTAAAAGGGAGTAAAATTAAACACAACAAAACAGAACAGAACGGGACATAAGAAAGCATAAATTTCAAAGCTAGACAACCAGAGATCTTCACTATCTGTCATATTATCTCTTGTTTTCTTCCAAATGTTTGTCCTTATCTTTGCATATGGGGAGCTCATACTAAATAACATAGCCAATCTTTTCACAAGATGTATAGTTCACTGGCTCCCACTTGCTAGGCGGTGGGGGGGGGACACGGGACAGGGGACAGGAGGACATGAGATGTCTGATTCTCAGCTCACATGCCAGCAGGATCACAGCCGTCCCCCAGAGAGGGGAGGAGTTCCTTGTTCTCCCAGCACCCCGAGTCAACTGCATGGTGCAGGTCCTGACGCACTAGGGTCTCTCTCCTTTGGGCCTCTGAAAGTCTGCCACACTCTCAGCCGCCCCCCAGAGAGGGGAGGAGTTCCTCGTTCTCCCAGCACCTCGAGTCAACCACACAGTGCAGGTCCCAACATGCCAGGGTCTCTCTCCTTTGGGCTGCTGAAAGTGTGCCACACTCTCAGCTGTCCCCCAGAGAGGGAAGGAGCTCCTCAATCTCCCAGCACCACGAGTCAGTCTCACAGTGCAGGTCCCGAGGTGCCAGGGTCTCTTCCCAGCAGGCCCTGCAAAGTCCGCTATACCCACCTGCTATTTCTTTATGATGAATTGACCATTCCATTTCCAAAGTTCTGAAATGGCCAACAGACCACAGAAAGAATTCTCTTTAGGCTCCTGGTTGAAACCAGCAGCTACAAGCAATCTGCTGGCCTTGCTTCAGGGCCACGCTCTTGCTGCTTTTGCTGTCTTCTGCTGCCTCGAAGTGTTGCCCCTGTGCCATGCCACCATGTGTCTCTGAATCAACTGATTATGGACTGAAACCTCCACAAACTAGAGCTAAACAAACTTTTACTTCCTTAATTTTGGGTGTCAGGTATTTTGTCCCAGCAATGAGAGAAAAGAAACCAACACAGGGTTTATCAGGTAACTAGGCTCTGAACACCTACAGGAGGGAGTGCTGGGAGAGGGTGGAGGGAAAGGCACAGATACTGGCGCAAGTCGACAGCAGATTTCCATTCAGTTTTCAGTGTTGTGTAGACAGGGTGATCCAGCAAGGTGTTTGGGTGGTTGTCATGCCTTCTACACAAGTGTAGAAATATGTGGTAAATGGTGCTGTGAGGGGCAGATTCTTGGCTGTTTGAACAAATGTACTCCAAGGTTATAAATGTAAGGAGTTCATGCTGAACTTGAGACATTGTCCAATGCAGGATCCCTGTCCTGTGCTTCTTTACTGTTACCATTTAACCAATGCTTTGGATTTGAGGAGGCATAACCAAATTTTGTAAAGTTGAAAGCTGGGAAGGGTGCCTGATGAGTTGGAAAGCAGAATTAGGGTTCAGAATGATTTTGAAAGATTAGAATAATGAGCAAATAAACATAATTTGTTTAAATTTTGGTTCTTTTAGGTTCTGAAAATTACATGTTTAAGTGTAGGATGGGGAGCTCTTACTTAAAAGCATTTTTGGAGCCACAGATGTCACGTGGCTGCTAAAAGCAATGTTGGAGGATCCTCAGTTCTTTTGATAGAAACAAAGTGCTTGACTTATGGGAAGTAGGCATTTAACTTAGGTCATTGATTGAACTAGATGTGACATTTGAAGAAGAGTATTGACATAGGTGGTGTTGACTTGAGGTATGAATTAGAAGGTGAATTTTTTGGACAGTATGTCACCTAAGGACTGCTCGGAACTGAGGATATTTAGCTTAGAGAAGATGCAAGGGGCTGTGATGGTGAGCAGCTGTGCATTATAGGCATTGATATAATGCTTGTTTAGAAGACAAGATCTGGGTCTGTAAATTGTAGACAGAAGAATACAAAATTTAACTCATCCAGGAAGGCGTTTGCATTCCAAAGATTGAAGCCTCTGGCTCTGGGCGGCAGGGGTAGGAGTAGGGGATGGGGTGAGGTGTGGCTGCTGGCTTGCGTGGCATCCATGTGGATCTTGAGCTGTGATCACTGTGTGGCATCTACATTTACCGTGGTGGATGCCAGTGTGTGCCACATTGCAGAGGCCCAGTCATACCTCCCGCCACAGACATGCAGGGCAGTCCTTGGTGTTTCAATCTTGGGACATATTCTTTCCTGTTTTGCCATCTTATCACTTTAAGATTGTTACAGTGGAAACATAAGGTGGTGTTTGTGGCCTAAAATTGAAAACAGAATTGTCAGTTTCAAATATAAGTTGAACGCAGACTTCTATTTGATAATCCTTGAGCCTATCAGTTATGTATACTAGGAAATAACTTGAGGCAAAATAGCAATTGATGCTTTAACACAGATGCACCTGTGACCCTAGGGAAATCCTCTCCAAAGAGTGGACTTGTATTACCATCATTCACTCTTGTTTTTTTGTTTCATTGTCATTTGTCATTTTGTAATAAAAGCAGTGTATTAGCATTCTGGAAAAATGAGGCAATAAAAATACTCATAATTCCACTAAATAAGCATACTATATTCTTAATATCTTAGCATTTATAATAGGAATAATGAATATTGAAAGAAGAGCAGATAAAATTTTTAAGTGCAAGGAGAATATTGACTCACCTATCCCCAGAGTAATGAACTTGGCCTGGTGTTTTCCAGTCAGGTTAGGCCACTGTCAGTCCTGGCTGCTGTCCCCCAACACTTTCAGCCATCAGCTGTCTTGGTCACAAGTATTCAACGTCCTCAGCAGAGATTTCATTATGAACATATACATGATTACCAAATGGAGATATTCTCTACATAGAGTTTGGTAATTATTTTTCAACAGTAATCTTCACAGCAATCCATGTCTCTGCTTTTGGAGATGAGGACTTGCAATTCAGAGGTAATTAACAGCTTCTGGTGGCTGACAGAGCCAGCCAGCCACAGAGTGGAGACACCCAGAGTGCTATGCACTCTGCAGGCTGGCTGTGCTCACTGCTCTGCACGCTGACCTTGGAGCTGTGGACTGAATCTGACCATTGCACCAGGCAGCTGCCTACAGGTCTGCCTTGGTTGTCAGTCATTCTGTTTTTCTCCTGCTAAGGGTGAGATACTCTTGGTCATGTGTTTCAGAGTATTCATCTCCAGGGCAGACGCCAGTTTCCCTTGCAGTGTAACAAAAGCACTGTGTGTCTTGCTATGTGTCGCCTTCCACAAGGGTGTGGGTGACTGTGGGCCTCCTGTTTTGAGGATAGTGCATCTGTACCACCCCTGGCCCAGTCTCTATTATCTGGCAAACTCCTTTCTGAGCTATGCTGATGAAAAAGCAGTACTTACTCTGAGCATTTTCCACCATTGTCTTTCTGTACAGCTCAGGGAATAAGAACACAGATTAGGACATGCGGTAGTAGGTGAGGGCAGTAGTGCCAGGCAATCTGCATTGAGTAAAAAGCTGCATAGCAAAAAAAGAATTAGAGTGAGGAGGCAACCTACAGAATGGGAAAATTTTTCCAGCTATTGTTTCAAAAGAGGACTAATATGCAAAATATAAAAAGAGCTCAAAAAATCACCCTCCAAACCAACAACCTAGTCAAAAACTGTAGTGCGTATCAAGTTCCTTTTTACTGCAGGTGAGTATGCTATCATAAGACTATTTGCAATTTATTTTAAGTGCTTATTTTTTTCATACTGTATAGTTCTAATCATAGTACTTGATATTCTTAAGCCCCAATATGATAATGTAATCTATGAACATTGAGAACTAATTAGTGAGTATTTCAGATAGTTCTTTGTGAAGTTCAGCTAAAATATAAATGCAGTTGCTATGGGATTGTTGACATTCTGAGATATTCCTGGAGGTGATTTCTGTTTCCTCAGTATTTAGTGCTATTCAGGTAAATCTTGATTTTCTCTTTTCTTTCTTTCTTTGAAGCAGGATCTCACCATGTAGTTAGTCCATGGCTGGCCTTGAACTTACTACATAGTCCAGGGTAACCTTGAACTCCTGATCCTTCTGCCTCAGCCTCCTAATTACTGAGGCAACTGTTGTGCACCACCATGTGTGGAAAATCTTGATTTCTTTTCTCCCTTTCCCTTTCCCTTCCTGCCTTCCTGCCTTCCTGCCTTCCTGCCTTCCTTCCTCAGGATTGAACTCATGACCTTGCACTTGCCAGCAGGTGCTTATACCGTGAGCTACCCCCCCAGTCTTGATTTCTGAAGAACCAACCATTCAGGCAGTTGGATACACCTGTTGCTGGAATTACCTCCAGCTGTCTGCCTGACAGCCTCTACTGCACTGCATTGTCAGTTAATGAACAGTGTCTCTCAAAGGAAAGTGAGAAAGGTAGACTTCCCACCACTCACTCAGAAAGTGACTCAAGGGCTTTCTTAGCTGGTGGATGTGGAGTGGGCATTTGCATACTCTACAAATAGTGAAAGCAGACTTTGTATTCCAATGGGAGAACAATTAAATACCTATATTATTAATTGGAACTGTAATGCTATAAAAATTCAGCAAGGCAGCGAGGTGTGTCTCTTGGGGGGAAGTAATAATTGTGCATCTAAAGCAGGAGCTGAGTTCCCGCAGACTGATGCCGGTCTGTGTGCTATTCCAGCAGAGGCGAGGTGAAATCTCAGTGTAGTTTTGATTGCATTTCCCCGTTGGCTAAAAATACAACTCGTGTTTTATTTATGATGTCTTGTTTAAAATGAAGCACTAACTATAATTCTGAATCTTTTAATCAAGTTAACTTCTTTATTCATTGTACGTGATTGTTGGCTTTCTTTCTGGTTTGGAGAGACGCTTTTCTGTTTGTTTGGTAAGGCAACCATAGAAGATCACACAAACTAGGCTTCAGCAACACAAAGGGCCCCATGCCCGTTTCCTCAGAGAGCTGGAAGAGGCTCCGTCCAGACCTCTTTTGCTGCGGGAGCTGGCTATCTTCCCTGTCTGTGTTCAAATTCCCTTCACAAGGTTATGAGTCATGTTGGGTTCAGGCCTCTCTTGATAACCTCAAGATTAGGTCTACAAAAGCCCTGTCTTTAAGGTCAAGTTTTGAAATCACTTGGGATTAGGACTTCAACATATGAGTGGGGGGATCTAATTTATGATATCTTTACTTTCTCAGAGGGTTGTGTCAGAAGTTTCATTCTACTCCCTTGCCTTTCTGTCAGATGGCATTTAGGTACAGTTACTGGCTCTGGCATCTAGTCTTGTTTGACATTAGATATTTTTAATTCAGTAGAACTACTGAGTGTTAGCAGCTTACTGGTTCTTACATGGAGTATACAAAATGGGATGTATTTAAAACAGGTAGAAAAACATTGTCTAAAACTTTGATTTTGCCTCTGTGTTTTGGAAGTGAGTGGAGAGGAGCACCCTTGGCTGTGTGTGCCAGGCGGGCTGGCCGGGCTATGCAGCCCTGTGTGGGCCTTGTCATCATGTGTCTTTGAATAATTTCATTTTTCTCTTGGGCTTCATCTTCTCATTTGACAAAGAGGCTGATTTAGGTAATTTCTGAAGTCCTTTTGAGCTTGGCATTTTCCAGCTGTATTTTCTGTTTCTTCTGGTCTGGTATTTTTAGAGAAATAGGAATAACATCTGCTTCTTGCTGGGGTTTCTTTTTCTTCCCACTGTGTTGCACGGGGCAGAAGATGTGGCTGACAGTGTCTGGAAAACAAGTGCCACCTACAAACAGTGTCAAGGAGAGTTTTGAATCTGTCCTGTGCTGCTGTTCTCCTTCTCTCTCCTCCCTCTCCCTCCCTCTCCTCTTCCCATCTCCCTCTCTCCTTTTTTTCCTCTTTCCTGTTCTCTTTTCCCTTTTCTACTACAGTTACTTTTTCCCCTGTCAGATGACTGGTTGTATCACTTAGTCATCTAAGTGAATTGAATTTAGACATTTGGAGGGAGATAGTATCTTCAGGACAAAGATTTAGGGCCCCCAAGGTCTCAACCTTCTGTACTCTTAGTTTGTAGGGTGATGTAGGAAAAGGAAGATTTATAGTGTTGGTAGTAAATGGTACCCTTAGCTGTGAGTCTGGTGTCTTTTTGAAGGGAAAGCCTGTGGTTCGTGATGGGAGGGAGGCCTGGATGATACTCCCTTTTCATTTTAATCCCTGGATGATACTCCCTTTTCATTTTAATCCCTTTAGCTTTTCACTAACCTGTGGGCTTCAAGTGCAGAGGCCTTCTTTTCTCGTTTGAAAGCAACTGTATCTTACAGGAATTCTTGAAAAGAATTATTCCTGAACACAGATATGTATTCCTTTTCAGTAGAAAACCTTAACACTGTCGTGATGACTGATATTGATTATGGTTTGGATTGGATTGGGAAATACCTGGGAAATTATTAATGCACACTTCTGGATATGTCTGGAGTATGTTTCCAGAGACCGTTTGTATGGACTGAGGGAGAGACCTGCCTTAAAGGCGGGCAGTGCCATCAAAAGACTAGGGCCCAGATGGAGCAAGAGTGGAAGGAAGAGGAAGAGGAAGCCACCAGCACAGGCTTGCTCGGTCTGTTTCCTTGCCACTGTGACATGAGCAGCTTCCCTCTTCCACACCCTTCCACCATGATGTTTTTGCCTTAGAGCCAACCGTCTGTGGACTGAAACCTCTGTAGCCATGAGCCTAAATAAACCTTCCCTCCTTTAGTTGTTCTTCTCAGGTAGTTTTCCACAATGGTGGAAATTCAACACAACTATAAAGATGTGTATGTACCTCAATTTAGAAATTTATACATTTAAAATCCTCCAAAATGCAAATACAGTTTTTTCTCTTGGGAGTGTATGTCTGTTGAGGGATGGGGTAGAAAATAAAATGAACCATTAGAGAGAATACATTCTGAGGACTGTTGGGAAAATTCTGTAAAAGGAGTATAATAAGCAGAGCTACTCCCACAGTGTGCAGATAGGACTACAAACAATGAAAGGCTTTCTATAAATAGTTGGGTAACAGCTTTAACACACATATTATCACCAAGTATTTGACATCTATTTCTATAATTGTTTTAAGTAAGTTGAATAATGGTGTACCTATAATGTTGTTCACTTTAGAGTTATTTATAAACAACCCTGAGTTTTAATAGATGACTATTAGTTTATCAGATACCATCCTGTGAGACTGTTAAGTATGTTGACATGAAAACATACTTATGAACATGGACAAGATTTACAATATAGTAGGTGGATTACAAAATATTTTATTGAAAACATTAGTGTGTATACGTAAATGGGAAAATGCTTGACAAACTGTGTTAATTGTATGTAATGGTTATATCTCGATGTTTCCACAAAGCCTCATGTGCTCCTAGGTAGGGCTTTTAGGAGGTGACTGGATCATGGATATGAGATATCAGATTAGTTCACTGATGAGTATACAGCTAGGAGTGATGCTGGGAGGTGAAATCTGGTGGGAGGAAATGGCTTAGTGTGGGTATGGCCTAGAGATATGTCTCCTTCCTTGAGTGCTCACTGCTTTCTGTCTGCCATGCCATGAATTGTTTCTTCTCTGCCATAAGCCACCCCGCCTTGGAGTCAGCTGACTGGACTTTATAAACTGTAAGCTAAATAAACTTCTCCTTAACTTTTGGGTGTTGGGTATGTTATCCCAGCAATAAGGAAGTAACTAAAACTGCATTGCAGTAATGTGCACTGCATTAATGTGTGGTAGCAAGGTTATCAGCTATTTCATAGATTTACTTGCGTTTCTAATTTTTCTATAGTGAACATGGATTCTTTGAAAGGGAGTGGAGGGTGATAGGTGCAGTGGTTGAGAGGACTTGGCTCAGTCTGGATGGGTTTAGAGTCCCAATTCTGTCACTCCACAAAATGCTACTCTTGGTCCAATTACTTTATGTTTTGGTTTCTTCTTTCTTTATCTGAAAAGGAGATACTAATAGTAAAAATAGTAATTCCTGCCTCATAGAATGATTTTTCAGGAGTCAAATGCTTCATGTGAGTTCTTGTAACAATTTATAGTAAGTACCACAATAATATTAGTAATTACTATTTTTTGTCATGAAAATAGAGACAGCACACCTGGATCATACTGGTGTTGAAAATGGTTTCTTAGAGGATTAAGTGATTAGAAATAATTTGGTAAATTTTATTTTATTTTGTTTTATTTTATTTTTTTGAATAAGTATTTTTTTAATTTTTTAAATTTTATTTTAAAAGGGAGTAAAATTAAACACAACAAAACAACAGAATGGGACATAAGAAAGCACAAATTTCAAAGCTGACAACCAGAGATCTTCACTATCTGTCATTTCGTCTCCTTTTCTTCCAAATGGTTGTCCTTATCCTTGCATATGGAGAGCTCATACTAAATAATATAGCCAATCTTTTCACAAGATGTGTAGTTCACTGGCTCCCACTTGCTAGGCAGGGGGGAGGGAGAGGGGACACATGGGATGGGGGACAGGACAACATGAGATATCTGATTCGCAGCCCACACGCAGGCAGGATCACAGTCGCCCCTCAGAGACGGGAAGAGTTCCTTGTTCTCCCGGCACCCCAAGTCAACTGTACGGTGCAGGTCCCGACATACCAGGGTCTCTCTTCCTCGGGCTGCGGAAAGTTGGCCACACTCTCAGCCGCCCCCTAGAGAGAGGAAGAGCCCCCTGTTCTCCTGGCACCCCGAGTCAACCACACGGTGCAGGTCCCGAGGCGCCAGGGTCTCTCCCCTGCAGGCCCCTTAAAGTCCACCATACTCACCTGCTATTTCTTTCTGATGAATTGACCATTCCACTTCCAAAGTTCTGAAATGGCCAACAGACCACAGAAAGAATTCTCTCTTTAGGCTCCTTTTTGAAACCAGCAGCTACAGCGATCTGCTGACCTTGCTTCAGGGCCACAATTTGGTAAATTTTAAAGAGGAGTATGATGATTAGATATTTACTGAAGTAGACAATTTGGTGGCATTTGTTTTACCATGTTAATAATGCCTGGCAGCCACCCCATTAATTCTATAGCATTTCCACCATTCCCAAGTGAAGCCCTGTTTCCACTGGTCACTTTCTCTCCCTCCCTCCTCCCTGCATCTTGGCAGCCACTAATCTGCATTTCATCTCAGCAGATTCACCTTGGGCATTTTCGTACACCACCCGTGGCCTTTTTGTCCGGCCTCTTTGACTTCGTGTGATGGTTTGGGACCTCATCCACACTGTGGTAATAGCAGGGCGCTAGCCTTTATTGGGTCAGAACAAGGTTTCATTGTGTACATAAACTACAGTTTGTTTCTGCATCTGTTGATGGAAACTTGGCCTCTCTCTGCCTTTCAACTGTTGTGGATAATGCTGCTATGCATAGTTGTCTATTTTCTTAAATAGTTTATTCTGGCAACACTGGCAGATTTATGCTAGAGAATTTAGAAAATACAGAAATATAAATAATTCAAATTTACATTTGGAATATTCCCTTCAGTCTTTTTAAAAGTGTGTGTGTGCATGCATGTGAGTGTGAGTAAAACACCGCTGTGTACAAAAATATTCTTTCTTAAAAGAGAACAACTGGGATCATTAGACATACAGGTTTGTGATATTTATCATTTAGAGATTTTGAACATTTTTTGATTCTAACTTTCCAGTATGTCATGATTTTAACAAGCAGAATTCAGTTTATCAATAATTTTGGTAGAAGTTTAGCTTTTTAAAAAAATTTTAGTTAAAGAAAAAAAAACAAACCAAACAAAACAGAATAAAGGGTAGCAACAATATAGAATTCCAAGGAAAAAGGAAAAGAACAACAACAAAAAAACTAAGAAATTATACTTTGACAAGTTACATACTGACATCTTGGAAATAGTTCAAATTACAAAATTAAAACATGTAAAACAGACATTCAAACAGTGAGACTGTTAATAGTTCTGCTCCACGATCTGGGAAAAACAGCAATATGGACATCCATCTTACACACTCAAACATACATGCAATTATATCAAAAGGGTAAAATTAAACACAACAAAATAAAACAAAGCGGATCACAAGAAAGCAATGTAAGAGACATAAATTTCAAAACTAGACAATCGGAGATATTCACTCTCTATTGTATTGACTCTTGTTTTCTTTCAAATAGTTGTCCATATTGTCACATACAGGGAATTCACATGAAACAACATAGTATGGAACTGATCTGAACAGGATGAGGAAGGCGTTTCAGGTCTTCAAGAACAGACAATAGGGAAGCCAAGAATGGCTGTTGTAGTGTCTCTCATTCTCTTCAAAACAGCTTCCATACCTTCATGTGTGTTGAACTTAAACAAAACAAAACAAGCTAAAATCGCTTTGAACAAAGAATGATATTATTACTGGATTTCACATCATGACATTATGGAATCAGCACTGGGTACTGTAGTGTCTCTTTTTCTTCAAAGTAGTTGTTCATTTCAGCATGTGTTATATAATTGGTTGTAGTAAACTGTTTATAAGCTCTACACATGCATGAGTCTCTACATGTATATGTATCCTTTCTGTATTAGAGGGAAAAACAAAACAAAGCAAGACAAAACAATCCCTAGAAAAGCATGAAGCAAAAAGTCATATAAAACCACAATACAAGGTGATCTACAATGGTTATCATGGTACCTCAGCAGTGTATAACAACATTAATAAAAATGAAGCATTGGAGACATTATAAGACTGAAGTTTAGCTTTTGACCCTAAATGATTCTGTGGTGAATATACCTTTGTATAAAATACTACTTAATTGTTTCTAGGGATAAAAGTCCTAGGAATAGAATTATCAATATATATATACATGTAAAGATTTTGACCTATATTGCCAAACTGCCTGCAGAAAGATTTATTGATTTACATATCACCAATAATATTCGCGTCCTTCTTTTGTTCTTTCATGTTGTCATTTGTCATTTTAATAAAATTGGTATATATTTTGTATTCTATTCCTATTTGCCAGATCTGTTGTTTTTTTCCCTTTGTGAACGTCTGCTTCATGATTTTCAGTGAGTTTTGCCTTCTTAATGGGTAGAATAATTTTTAAAATATATAATGAACAATCACTATTAGTAATCACTGACCATCTGTTGTAAATGTTTTTTTAAAGTTGCTGTTTGTATTTTCATTTTATCTCTGATATTTTGGTCTCAGGTGAATTAGAAGTCTTATTGTAGTATAATCTGTCATTCTTTGCTGTTTTTGGTTTCTGCTATTTGCTCAAATACTTTTCTAAGTCTTCCTTTGTCTTTCTTGAACACAGAATGCTGTTTCAGATTTATTTGCTAGTTAGTGATTTCTCCAATAATTTTTAAAAAGCTACTGTAAACTGAGAGTGACTTCAACCTTGGCTTGCGACTTCGTGTGTTACATCTCTGAGTCTGACATATGTCAGTGGAAAACAGGGTGGCTGTGATTTATTCAGCACCTCGTTTCCATGATGTGTTGTGGAGTTAGGCTGTGTTCCTGTTGTCTTCCCCTTGTATTTCGTCTGTGTTTAGAGGCTTAAACTCCCATTCACTGACATTTGAGATGCTCAGATCCTCATTCATCAAAGAATGATTGAATTTCATTCACCATGTGCCATTTATCCCTGTAGGAAATCAAACTAATTCATTTTTGGGTGAAATTGTTTTTACTCTTTGAAAAGCATTTAAATAGAGCACCTCATTTCTTAGCCATTCCAGTTATTTTGTCTTTATGATCATAGGTAAAATATTCCTGCATATCAGGAAAACATTATATGAATTGATGCTAACCTAGCTAAGTATCTAGCACAGTTTTCTTGCATTAAATGTTAGAGTTAGAAGTGACTTTTCTGATGACGTGAAATGGAACATCTGTTTACTTTAGGCTAATGATGTTAATGACAAATCATTCAGTCTGTAAACTGCAGTTGCTTTTCTATTTTACTCCTGAATTATCTCTTTTTTTCTCTGCACAAAAATGGTGATATTTATTATGAAAGAAATTGGGAAATGCAAGCTGGCCAAAGACAATTACTATTAATACTTATGTATATACCCATATATTATTTCATGTATATGCAGTCCATTCACACATTTATAAGATAGAATCATATTGTACTCAGCATGAATATCTTGCCATGTCAGAGGTAGATTATACAACTTGAAATAAGTTCACAAAATGCCACTGTATAGATAGATATATAAAAATATGTTGCAAGAATTCTCCATTGTTGATTGATCATTTAGAATGTATTTCAGTTTTTATTATGGCTCGCAATGTTGTTACAGTGAAATCTTTGTCATATTAGGTATTTTTGGGTAAATTCCTTGAAATGTATCTAATTTCTAATCTTATAAACAGTTTGAGGTATAAATAAGATTGTCATGAATGTAGGTGCTCTAGACTGTGTGTCTTTCCAAGTTTAATACTTGAAATCCAGTGAAAGTTGATTTTAGTGTAAAGACATCATTGCCTTTGTTTCTTTCGAGTGGCAGTTCTTTCACTCTGTTTTTCACATGTGGAAAACAAATGCAAGAGTGTCAGTGGGATAGGAATTCAGTTTTTGCTTTCTATCTTTATTCTTATTGGAGAGTTGACTTTGGGGGCTTATGTTTTGACAGCAAGTTTTTGGAGTGTAGGGGTCCCTTCTTCTGACCAGGTCACAAGTATCTCCTTTGATATTCTGAGAAATTCTTACTGTTGGTGCTGCTATTTGTGCATTACTCAATGGATTATCACTGCCTACTTTTTCCTTTCCTGTGGATGTCAGGAGTTTCGGGCAGATGATGGGGGCAGAGAGGACACAGATTTGTTGTCACAGGATAGTTGGACACATGACCCCAAATGGCAAAATATGAGTCAATCCTTGCATAGGTGAGAAGCATAAATCACCTGTAAGTTACTTGGGCATTGCCCTCCTTTTCTATGATTTCCAACTATTTTGTGTCCTCCTTGTGTCTTAAAACATTCTAACCTGCTGCCTTATCATTTTTCCAGGAGTGAATAATCTCATTTTGATGACAAAGACATAGTTTGGGGCTAAAATATCTATATATCTATATATCTATATCTATATCTATATCTATATCTATATCTATATCTATACACACACACACACACACACACACACACACAGATGAATGCAAAGTATCATTTTTACAAAAGCCTCGAGAGACAGTGACCCATTTCTGTACCTCTGGAAGACCAAGAAAGAATTTTCCACCTATTGACTTTCTTGTGTTTGGGTCTGTTGGTCCCAGGGTTCAGCTTCACAGTGAATCAGTAAGTGTAGAGAGGAACACAGCACTGATTAAGGAAAGACTGGAGGGCAGTTGCTCGCGCATGTGGAGAGATGCTTGTTACCATGGCTGCTGTCATTGTCAGAGCTTTGGTGAGGAAACTGGCCAGTTCAGCCCACACTGAGAAATCTGTTATATAAAGAAGTTCAGCCGCAATGTGAAATGTAGGGATATTCACTATCATCAGAAAAAGGCTTTTCATTTTTGATAGATTTGTAACTAGGTCTTTCAACGAAGAGCTTTTATAATTTATTTTAGTGAGAAATGAAAATGTTTGTATTTATTAAAGAACGGAAACTTTAGGCAGAGAGCAGAGAAGGGCTGGGATTAGAATTGGTAACAGGTACCTTTGAAAGCTGATACTGTGCTTGTGCCAGTGGGGAGGTGACTTTTATGATGACCTTAGCAAGTTTATCTGTGGCTCCATATTTTGATAATGAACACCGATTATTTTGATAAAGGGAGCAGAAAAACTGACAAAAATATAAAAAGATTTTATAATCTAATCTGCTAAACGGTTAGTGCCTGTTAGTAAAAACTTGTGCTATGTACAGGTGTAAATACATTTAGCATGGTGATTATTCATAGCATAGCAGTTACTTTTTTGTTGGCATATACAACTTTTTTTCTACCAGCTTCATTGATATAAAATCAATATGAGAAACCACATGTACTTAACAGTTTACCTTGAGCATCACTTGGGCAGTGCATTTATGTGCTGACTATTCCGAGCATTGCCCGGCAGGTGTCATTTCAACCAGTTGATTCTTTTTTTTTTTTTTGGTACCAGGGACTGAACTCAGGACCTCATGCTTGCCAGGCAGGCACTTGTACCACTGAGCTAAACCTCCAGCCCAACTAGTTGATTCTTGTTTGTATGAGATAAATTTGTACATCTGTTTTATATTGACTATTTTTACATATTTTAAAAATTTGGAATGTTGTATTAATTTTTGACATTTGTTTCTAGTGAAATCTAATCATAAGTTCTGTTTATTTTCTTTTACTAATTTGTGTTTATTTGTGAAAAATAACCTATTAATTTTGTGTCACTAGCTACAAAAACTCTGTTAGTACACTAGGTATAATTTTTATACTTCTGCAGGACTCAGTGATGTTTTTACAGTACAAAGTAGATACCTTTGGGATGGTGAGACTGAATAGGAAGGAAGTGCCAAAAGATCTGTGACAGAAAAAAATGAAAAAGGGAGAAATGCTAGCGTATCAGAGAGGAAAGGTCTGTGTTATGAAATGAAAAGACAAAAAAGACGTCTCCTTAGTGTCAACTATTCATAAACAGAAATGATAGAACTCAAAAGAAGAAACAAAACTAAAAAAATTCCAGTAGTGGTCAGTGATGATAATAAATCTATGGGTGATGTCGACAGAACTGTCTACCATCTACAGTTATCCTGTAATTAAAAAGTGAGGAAGAATGTTATATTATTATACAATATTTATATATATATGTACACTCACCTTCTGGACCAAACAATATGGAACTTGTTTGTTATTTATGCAAAAAAAGAGGGTTCAAAAGTCATTTACAGTTTAGAGTAGGTCTAATAGACCAAATAATTGAAAAAATATGGCATAGCAAAACGCCAACCAGGACGTCCATCATCAGTGTCTTTACCATTATATTTAGTGGGGAGACATTTTATAGAAATATACCACCCTCAGAAAAGAAGAAAGGCCAGCACAACAGTGTAAAGTGTGTTGTTCAAAGAGACAATAATACAAAAAGAGCTTGGAAAGAGACTAGATACTGTTGTCCAGATTGTAATGTTGTAGACTGAACGTTTTAAGAAATACTCTACACAGAAAAATTACTGAATAAATGTGTAAAATTGTCGTTTTTACATTCCCTGTTGTGTTATCTTATAAAAACTAATGAAAACATTCACAGTTTTGGTCGTCCTGTGTTTAGCAGTTGGGCCGGCCAGTGGTAATGCGCGCAGTTGGAAGAGTCTGGGCTCCGGCGTCTCCTTGGTTCCTCCGCCGGGAAGGGCTGGGCCTGCTTCTCACGCGGGCTTCTGTCAGTGTCTTCTGCTGTGCGGTGGATTCTTCCACTTCCTGGTTACAGCAAGAGAAAACCGCACTGATTTGTTACATCAGGTAGTTGACTGTATGAGTCAGAATTTACATTTTAAGACTATACCCCACTGGAGTGTTCTCTGGGTTCTGCCTGTGTCGTGCAACTTTTCTCGGTGCTGTGTTGCCCTGTGGCTCCTGCTCTTGGCAATGCGTGTGACGGTCACTGCTCATGCCACGCGATGCGCGGGTGAACCTTTCCTGCTGGAGTGTGGGGGGCAGGTCCGGGTGTCTGGTAGTTTGCTGTTGGTCATGTGACCTGTGGCCGGTTCACATGAGCTGTGCATGTGAAGTACAGTCTCGATTTACAGGATTTAGTACCATCAAAATGTCACTTCTCACTAACATTATATCCTATTCATATTCAAGTGGTAGGTCAAAATGTATTAAAATTAATTTCATCTGCATCTTTACCCTTTTAAAGTGGTTACTAGAAAATTAAAATCATGTATGTGATGGATAATTTATGTTCTGTTTCATTCACAGGATAGTAATCTCTAGCTAATGCAGAAGTGTAGGTGCCTCTGCCCTCAGTGTCTAGACCCTGTCTCTCATCATCTTCTCTTCCTGTAAATGTCGCTGACCTTTGGTAAAGAAGGGTAAAGAAACACTCCAAGTGTATTCCACGACTGCTTCTCTCTCGGCCCACCTGCCACACTTCCCATTATAGCTGCTTGTTATGTACTTTGGGGAAACTCCCAAGACACAAATTAGTAAATGCTGGATACTATTAGGCCATTTTTAAAAAAAATGACAGTTAAGCTGCTTGGTAGATTTGAGTTCATTCAACTGAAAAACAATTGCATCAGTCCTTGCTCAGGTTTAAGTTAACTTGAAGTCTGCACTGTTAGGAGAGAAGAACCAAATGGTGACAAAGTGCTCAGAGTGTCTGGGTGTAGGTCTGGAGAGGTGAACTCAGCCTCAGAGCAGTTCTGTGTGTGGTCCTGGTGCTTGCAACAAGGTCAGTCCTTGTTCTTGTGCACACTTGTTCGGTGATAATGCTTTTAAACTTCTCAGACGTTTATTTAAAAAGTTCCGTTTTACTCCTGTGAATTCTGACAGTATGAAGTAATGTGTATGCATGTAATTTGGGCACTGTGTCTGCTCTGATGGATGCAGGTCTGTATCCCACACATATCAGTGTGAAGCCTTCTGGTGGACAGGACCTGAGCAGGCAGCACTAGAGATCTGCCCCTGATATTTGCTGGTGAATTTAATGCTGACTGCAATGTGGTGGATGAAAAAATAATTACTAATTAAAATACAGTGTCTCTTCTGCTTGCTTCTGATTATAAAAAGAGGCACAGCATATTTCAGCTTGCAAGTCAGATTGATTTTGTGATACTTACAGTGTGTGTGCTTGTGAGTTTTTCCCAGAGAGGTGATTTGACTTTTATCTTTCTTCTGAAGGAGAGCCTTTGGATTTCCATTCATTTTGTGATGCTTATTTTTGATGTGGTCAGTCTATTGGAAAAATAATTATCAGCCAGGTGAATTTCTTATTTTTCTGCAGCTGGTGCCTGTTCTTGCAGCTCTCCTGTGGGTTGGGCATGGTTCTCTGCAGAATCAGTGACACAGAACAGGTGCTAGGACTGAGGTCCCTGGCTTTCAGCCCATGGCTCACCTGGGCTATGGCCTATGCACTAATTAAAATGGGGAGGGGAGGCTCTTGACCTTGAGGACTTGAGGAGTCACCCAGCACCTCTGGGGGGTGCCGAAGCTGGGGACGTGGCAGGGCCAAACAGGGTCCTGTGCTGAACACATGCCAAGCACCGCAATGAGTAGCATTCACACACCATCGAATTCTGTTGTACAGATGTTTCATACTCACTGCATAGTAAATCCCGACCTGATCATTTACTTTACTAGAAATGCTAGTCTGTATCACTGATTCTGATTTAGCATTTCACAGACAGGAAGCCAAAGTGCTGAGAGGCTGAAGACTCATGCAGGGCCTGGCTTCTGCTGCACGGAGTCCAGCTCCATGCACTGCTCCAACTCATGCTTCCCCCTCACCTTGTAGTCTGGTTTTATGGTTGGAGTTTGGGCATCAGGGCAGCCAATCGAGAGTCATGGGGTGGACGGTGTTGGTTTCAAGGTTACAGAGTTAATAACATTAATGGAACTTTGTGCATACAGCCTTCCTTGCCTGTGTCTGACCATGTTGAAGGTGTTAGTGCAGGGCTACACTGAGTCCCACTGGCCCTCCACCGAGGGGCCTCAGGGGACAAACTGTTGCAGTGTGCATGGCCACGCAGACCTGTGAGATGTGAGACAGTAGCAAGGCCAGGCCTTCTTCTCTCCCAGTCTGCTCTGCCTCTGCCACCTTCTCCAGAAACCAAGAGGACGACTTGGCGAGGCCCAAGTGTAAGCAGTGCTTGCTGCCCTTCAGTGGGAGCACAGTGTAGATGGGCAGAGTTTGGGTGCTATACCCCGCGCGTTCCTGCATCAGAGCGTGCATGGCCCAGCAACCTCTGCCTCAAGTCATGGGGTGAGGGGATGCACCAGAAAGCCCCAAGCTGGCACAGAACCTGGTCTGCCCTGGCCTGCAGTGCACCTGAATCTCTTCGTATCCACCTGGGTCATCTAGGATGGCATGGAGTCTAGTTTCAGTTTCAACTGGAAAGCCACAGATCTGTTGGTAGAACAGAGACCGCTGAGAAATTTACTTTTTTTCTCTCTCTCTTTGGAAAGAACAGGTTTGTTCATGAGTGGAATCTAGCTGTAGAACGATGACCAACAGAAAATATGAAATGCGAATGCCACTGTAAAGTTTGATAATAGCCGCAGGTCTGCATTTTATTTCTGACTGTAAAGAAACTTGGAGAAATGAAATCTTTTGAATGTGGGCTTTTTTCTTTTCTAAAATGAGTTTACCTGGAAAGAAGATTCAGAAGTAATTTATAGAAAGATTTCTAAACACTGAGATTTTTAAGAGTGCTCTTTAACTCTTTCCCAGGTCACTGGGGGAACAAGACAGCTGATCAGTCTGCAGAAGCAGCTTCATCCTAGCATGGGGGAGTTTGTCGGAGGCCCTTTATCGATGTGGTGTGAAGGGCTCCCTCGCCTGCTGGACCCAGGTGTTGTGAGGGCTGGGCTGAGAGGAGCCAAGAAGGGACGAGGGGCAGCTATTCTCTTGGCAGACTTTCATTCCTATTCTTTGGACTCTCAGCTCAGCCTCTTTCTTGACTTTATGCATGAAAAATCCATCCCTTGTGTATCTTTCCTAACCCCAAAGCACAGAGGCATCCCAGTGACTGAAGAACTCTGGAGTTCAGAGCTCCAAAATGATCTGTCTGGCCTTAAACTACTTTTCTGATTTTTCTTAATTTTAACTATTCCTTGTCATATTCTCCACTTCCAACCCAGATGACCTCACTATTCCTACAGTAAATCCCCTAATCTTCTCCCAAGGGCCTTCCTTCCTGACACTCCCTCTGGGGAACTCCTCTGGGCTTAGTTCCGTTTTTTTCCTGTTCCACCCACAGGCTGAGTCTCTACTTCTCTGTGCAGCTGCTGTGGGAGCTCCCTGCTGATGTCAATGCGCACTGCTTCCCTGGTAGCATCTGTTAATTTTGCTTTGGTAATTATCACACATCTTGCATGCAGGCTAGTTCAACTCATCTATGATGAAGAAAGGTGCCCATGTCTCTTAGGTGTTTTTACCAACCATTGTTTAACAAAAAGGAGGACCTAATTTTTTTAATTCATTAATTAATTCAAGTAGCTTCTCTTTTTTTCTAGAGTTGCAAGGGTAGAAGGAACTTCTGTATACTGTTTAACCAGAGTCACTAATTGCTTACATTTTTCTCCAGTTATTTTATTTATATCTGTTTTCTACCGAATTTGAGAGTAACCTGCAAATATCATGGCTCTTGTCTTGGTTACTTTTGTCTGATTGCTGAGACAAACTACCTGACACCCAAAATTAAGGAAAGGTTTACTTAACTCATAGTTTGTAGAGGTTTCAGTTCATAATCAGCTGGCTCCAAAACAGGGCAGCACATGGGGCAGAGAGGCAACACCTCATGGTGGTAGAAGACAGAGAAAACAACAGGAGCAAAAGGAGAAGCGAACCTCTATTCCTCCCTGTATTGTAAGCTGGCCACCTGCCCTGGGGTGGGTGTAGCACTCATATCATCTCCTTTCCCTCTTGCATAGGCTCAGGATGTTTACAAAGTGAGGACCTTGGCTCCTTGCTGAGTCACTTAGTTAAATTTCTAAACTTCTCAGGTTGACACAGTGAACAATATCTTAGAATGTTAAGGACATGTCCTCGACACCTTAAGATATAGAATGCTGAGTTACTTAGTTAAGCTTCTAAACTTCTCAAATTGTTACCGTGTACCAGCCATTACAATCAACCCCTCCTCAACCTGGCAACCAGACACATTTCATTAAATTGGTTTCCAGATATGAAGACATGCTTATTATCATTTCACAACATGAATATTATAACACAGGTTTAACAATCCCTAAGAACCAGTATTAAGTCTATCAACATTATATTACTTTAGAACCATAACACTTTACTCCTGGACCCCCAAAGACTCATGTACATCCCTTTATGCAAAAGATGTTTAATCCATCTGCAAGAATTGCCATAGTCTAAGAGTTGCAGCATTGCTGAAAAGTCCAAGTCCCAAGTCTCCTCCAAAATATAAGGCAGACTCTTAAATGCAAGCTCCTATACAAATGAAAAGTTAGACACTTCCAACATTGAATGGCATGAGATAAACATTTTCATTCCAAAAGTTACAAATGGAAATACAAAGGAGTGGGACCAAAAGAAGTCCACAACCCAGCAGGGCAAACCTTAAGTTCTGTTTTCCGTAAGGCAATCTGTGACAAATTATGAGCTATAAAGGGTTTCCTGGAGATTGGTGAAAAGATGGTGGACCGGTAGGTAGCAGGATACGGAGCCTCTCTGAGAGAGACAGCTCAGGTGCCAGAATAGAACACCCTGGAGAGACCCAAACAGACAGAGAGATGGATTCTCTCAACCGAGGAAGAAACTGAAAGGGAACGAGATGCTCGAATATGAAGTCCCAGGGCTACCCTTAGAAAGCTAAGATCAGCGAGCACGGTGCTCTCGCCCAGCCACCTGAATCTGTGCCCGAGATCGACCTGAGCATCCGAACCTGCTCCGATGTGACTGGCTTGAGTGGCCCTGAGTGTGGAGCTGAACTGCCCTGTGCGCGACTCACCGGGAACTGGCCATGCACGTGACCCACCCAGAGGCACTGTAAATTCAGTGAATTCATGCCACAGCTGTGCTGAAGTCAGAGGTCGGGGAGCCCAGCAGTTCTCAGGGACTGGCATCAACCTGCTGGTGAGTGCTAGGAATAAGATTCTCCCAAGGGAAAGGGGCAACCAACTGGACAACATGTTGGGGTCGTGCAGGACGGCCCTAACTCGATAAGGAAGTGGCTTCAGTTGGTTACTCCCCTTGAAGAGCGGATTGGTGGGATCTGCTTGGACTGGGTCACGCCCCTGGCTGGGACCCAATGGGTCGTTCCAAACCAATTCCCTAAGTGCAGCGCCGGCTGATGCAGTGAAGGCCCACAAAGGTTGACTGGCCCTGAGGGGAGGAGCCAGCATACACTGCCCTTGCTTGTACTTCAGTCTCTGACAGTGGACTGGAGAGGGCAGAAACCCCTAGCCTGCATGCTCCAGAAGAACCCTAACCAACAAGAAAAAGGGCTGGGAATTACACTATACACTTGTATGGAAGGAACCAAAAACATGATGAGAGAGAGAAATAAGAAAAAGCCCCCAGTCCCCAACCCTGAGAATATTGATCAGGAGAGGTAAATACAAAAGAGATTGAGGGCAGCAAACATGCAACATCAAACACAGCATCAGTGGACATAAAGAGATATCTTTGAGACCTCGTAAATGAGATCAAATCTGAAATATTAATTCAAGTTAAGCAAGAGATAAGTAGGTTAATAAAAGAAAGGCTAAGCACCTCTCAAGAAGACATAGATGGAAGAATGGAGGAACACAAAAGGAGAGAAATGTTCAATGAACACAAAAGGAGAGAAATGTTCAATGAAGAATATAAAGAAAACCTAGAATTCATTAAGCAGATTCAAAGGGATTACCAGGAAACTAAAAACTCCACTGAAAGCTGGAAAAACTGCTTGAAAGAAATGAAGGATTGACTATCAAAACTTTGAAGACATGCTTGCAATGTGTGATCATGAAAGGGATGATCTCTTAAAAATAACAAGGGAGCAGGCAGTAACAATAGGAAGGCTAGAAGATGACAAGAGGATCTATAACTTAAGAATAAAGCATGTGAATGAAGAATCAGGAGTCAAAACAAAAGGAATTGCAAAGGCTATTCATGGAAATTATTAAGGAAAACTTCCCAAGCATAGAAAAAGGAAATGATATGCAGATGTATGAAGCATACAGAACTCCAGCCACCTACAACCAAAACAGAACTACGCCCAGACACATAATAATCAAGATCCCATAAATTTAATATAAGAACAGAATATTAAAAGCCATCAGAGAAAAAAAAACAGATTACCTATAAAGGAAAACCATCAAATCATGGCAGACTTTTTGACACAGACCATCAAGTCAAGAAGAGCTTGGAGCGAAGTAATTCAAGCCCTGAAAGAAAACAACCGCCAGCCCAAATTGATGTATCCTGCAAAACTCTCTCTAGAAATTAATGGAGAAGCAAGATGCTTCCATGACAAAGAGGAACTGGGAGAATTTGTGGCCACCAATCCAACCCTATAAAAAATACTGAAGAACATTCTAGAGAGAGAGAAAAAGAATATGAGGATTTCAGGAACAGTGGCAGAGAGGCCTCAATGAATGGGGCAGACAGTGGAATAAAAAAGAAAAATAGACAACCAATGGCAGAAAAATAGAATAGCAGAAATGAGGCAGAGAATATTGGCTGTAATCTCTAATATAGATGACCTCAATATACTAACAAAAAGAAACACAGGCAGAGTAGATCAGGAGATAGGGTCCATCAAGATGCTCTGTATAGGGAGTTAGTGGGATCCAAAATAAGTAGTTCATCCTATGGGAGTGAAAGGGGAGGAATTGTCTAAAAAAGGGAGGCAGAGCATATTGTCAATAGGGTAACAAGGTTTAAAATCTACATTATTCTTACCACTCTCCTTGGGTGGATTACATGCTGTTTCAGTTTGTCTACTTACACTAGATTTGAGGGCACAGTCAGCTATCCCAAAAATAGCAGGGCGTATTATGGTAATCATCCTTAATTTCCTATTAACTTAATCTGATGCCCTGTATAACTTATACTGTCTTATTATGACTGATCTTTTTTGAATCTGGTTTGTTAGATTGCTATTTTGTATTGACTGATTTTATTCAAGTCTGTTATGATTGATAGCATCAAGTCTAAAAGTATAGGCAACTACACTGAAGATGACAAGATTCACTAAGATACCCACTCTGGTTTGATTATTACCTGTTTTTGAAGTCTTATAATGTCTCCAATGCTTCATTTTTATTAATGTTGTTATATACTGCTGAGACATCATAGTAACCATTGTAGATCACCTTGTATTGTGGTTTTATATGACTTTTTTGCTTCATGCTTTTCTAGGATTTGTTTTGTCTTGCTTTGTTTTGTTTTTCCCTCTAATACAGAAATGATAGATATACATGTAGAGACTCATGCATGTGTAGAACTTATAAACAGTTTATGAGAACCAATTATATAACGCATGCTGAAATGAACAACTACTTTGAAGAAAAAGAGACACTACAATACCCAGTGCTGATTCCATAATGTCATGATGTGAAATCCAGTAATAATATCATTCTTTGTTCAAAGCGATTTTAGCTTGTTTTGTTTTGTTTAAGTTCAACACACATGAAGGTATGGAAGCTGTTTTGAAGAGAATGAGAGACACTACAACAGCCATTCTTGGCTTCCCTATTATCTGGTCTTGAAGACCTGAAACGCCTTCCTCATCCTGTTCAGATCAGTTCCATACTATGTTGTTTCATGTGAATTCCCTGTATGTGACAATATGGACAACTATTTGAAAGAAAACAAGAGTCAATACAATAGATAGTGAATATCTCCAATTGTCTAGTTTTGAAATTTATGTCTCTTACATTGTTTTCTTGTGATCCGCTTTGTTTTATTTTGTTGTGTTTAATTTTACCCTTTTGATATAATTGCATGTATGTTTAAGTGTGTAAAATGGATGACCATATTACTGTTTTTGTTAGATCGTGGAGCAGAACTGTTAACAGTCTCACTGTTTGAATGTCTACTTTGCATGTTTTAATTTTATAATTTGAACAACTGTTTCCAAGATGTCAGTATGTAATTTATCAAGTAATGATTTCTTAGTGTTTTTTTTTTTTGTTCTTTTCCTTTTTTCCCTTGGAATTCTGTATTGTTACTACCCTTTATTCTGTTTTGTTTTGTTTGTTTTTTTTCTCTTTAAATAAAAGTTAAAGAAGAAAAAAATAAAGGGTTTCCTATGGCCCTTCTGGTGGTTGTAGCTCCTATGGCTTCTCTCACTGGCTCACTTTACTCCCTTCTTGCAGCTTTCCTCAGATGATCCATGTTCCTGGCTTTTCCAAAGTTCTGGAGTCTCCACTGCACTTTTGGCTTTACCTTGACAGCTTCTCATTTATTTCTGTTTCAGGGGCACACTGCTTGGCCTCCCAGTTCTTCCAAAATATGGGTGGAACTTTGTTAACCCTATAACTCTTACGTTATGCATGCATTTAAAACCAGGGTCATGTGGATGGTGCCAAGGTCTGCTGCCAACTGGAGCAGTAGCCAGGCCTTCCTCTCTCTTGGCTGTAGGGGTCGAGTGCCTGGATTGCTGAGCACTCTGAATCCAATTCTGAGGAAAAAATTTTCTATGCTGCTGCCATTCTGGAACATGGTGCTCTGTGGCTTTCTCCTCAAAGCGAAGTCTTTTACCTAGAGACTTGCTACTTCTTGTGATGCCCTCAGGCCATCTTTTATACTTTTTTAGCAATCAAGATCTCCTCAGCTTTATCTTTATAGTTCACGGTTTTACTAAAGCTCCCTTTCTGGCCAAACTCACAACATTTTAAATCATTCTGCTGGGCTGTCTGCCCTTAATTCTCAACATAGCCCCCAACAATAGCCATGCCACAGCCTTAATATTCACCTACTTTGAAATTTCTTCACCAGATCAATTAGTCTATGGCCCTTAATCTCAGTCTCAGGGAAAGTCTCTGGACATGAGTGAAATGCATACAAACTTTTTGCCAAGCCACAACACATGTTTGGAGTCCAGCAGCCAATGTAGTCTTTCTTCCCAGCAGAAACCTCCTGAGCCTGGTGTTTACCAGTTTTCTGGTCTTCTAATCTCTGACCAGAATCTCCCATACAGAACAGCCTAAGGCTTTCCAACTCTTCTCTTTTAGGTTACATCTCTGAACCATTCCAAATTTTTCCCACAAACCATTTCCAAAGTCTCTTGAACCACATGGTCCAGTACAGTCACAATAATGACCCCACTCTCCTGGTACCAAAGTCTGTGTTGGTTACTTTTCTTCTTTCTGACACAAAATACCCAACGCTCAAAATTAAGGAATGAAAGGTTTATTTAGCTCAGTTTGTAGAGGTATCAATCCATAACAGCTGGCTCCAAGGCAGGGTGGCACATGGCAGAGAAGCAACAGTCCCTAGTGGTGGAAGCCAGGAAAAGCAGCAATAGCAAAAGATGGGGGGTGTAAGCAAGCCTCTTTTCTTCCCTTATAGTGCATGCAGGGTACCACCCTAGGGTGGGTATACACTCACATCATCTCTTTTCCCTCCACTTGCACAGGCTCAGAATGTTTACAAAGTGAGTACTCTGGCCCCTTGCTGAGTCATTTAAACTTCTAAACTCCTCAAGTTGACAAATGGACAACATCTTAGAGTGGCAAAGGCATGTCCTCTATAGGGTAGCATGTAGAACTACTGAATTACTTAGTTAACTTCTAAGCTTCTCAAGTTGATACAATGTATCAACCATTACAGCAGGTTTTCACTGAATACTTAGGTAACTATTTCCCAATAAGCAAGGTCATTTTGACATAATCACAGCACACTGATAGAAATCAAGACATTGAATGCAGACACATGATTGCAGTCTCATCTACAGTTCATACTGAAATTCTGGTAGGTGTTTCAGATGGTTGTGTTTGGTTACTGTGCCTCTTCAGCCTTCTGTAATCTAGAATCATTTTTTGAGCGTGTCTTTCTTTATTTTATTTTAAAAAGAAAACAAAAGTCATATAAGCAACAAGTACAAGAACAACAAAAACCCAAAACAATAACAATACAGGCTTTCAAAACAAGATGATAGGAATTTAATAATGTTGTGTAATATTGCATATTGTTGTCTTCAAAAGAGTTGCTCAGATTATCAAACATAGTGAACATGTCTTTCTTGATCTTGACATTTCTGAAAACTATATTACTAGTAAGTATTACTGAAAGTGTGTCATCTTATAGAGTGCCTCTTGAGTTTGCTTTATGGGCTGTTTCCCCATGAGTAGACTGAAATTACGTGTTCAGATGCAGAGAATATAGTATAGGAGGAGGTCTTCCCCTGCACATCATGCCATGGCACCAGTTTACTCCTTTATTGATGATATAACTTTTCCTCATTTGGTTAATGCTTCCAGGTCTTTCCACTATAAAATTACTATTTTCTCCTTTGTAATCAGTAATATTAGGGAGATAGATTTAGACTACATAAACATCCTGATCCTCATCAAACTTCTACTCCTTGGTTTTAGCAGTTACAGATTGTTTGTAACTTCACAACCCCTTCCCTGCTTATCAGCCTGCTGCCAACAAGGGCTTTTCCTTCTTTCTCATTAATTCTATCAGTGTGCACTGATGGTTCACATTTATAGGCAATAAACTGATTACTTATTTTGATGCACAAATGGGCCCAGATTCAACCAATTGAAGCTCCTTCGGGATAGTTACTCTGCTGCCTGTATCTACTTCATTCATTTATTTGAACATTTCTTTACTCTTTTGAATAAGCTGTTATGTATACTTTTCTGCTGCAGCCCTTGAATAGTTTTTTTTCCCCAAGGAGCCCCAATTCCTTTAAGTTAGATTTTGAAACTGAGATCTTACAGCCAAGCACATTTGTTCTACTGTGTCATTTTTTTCTAGACATTCTTCATAGACAAAGCTAGAAAATGTATGTTTGTGTGTGCATATACACATGCAGGTATCTGCCTGTCCTGCTTACCTCTGTATCTACTCATGTTACAGACTCAAGTCTGTGTTGGTCGATTTGGTTCTGACTGAACAGCATTAGGTACATTCACATCTCCTTTCCAAATCACCATGATTTACTTTCCAAATCACTATGATTTACTACTCATGTGCTCAAGTCAACAATGCAGAAGAGTAATTTTGGAATTCTTAGTCTATATTAACTACTACAAAAAGAAAACTTACTAACTAGAGTTCAATATATTTATCTTAGTATTTTAAGGTACAGTGTACATACAGTATAATTTGACAATTCTATAATACACCCCCCAGCTATTGTGCTACCCCCCCATCTTTTTTTTTCTTTGAGACAAGTCTTGCTAAAGTTACTAACTTGCCCTAGCTGGTTTTGAACTTGTAATCCTCCTGCCTCAGCCTCCCAGAGTGCTGGGGTTACAGGTGACACCACTATACCTGGTACAGGGTTTTGAGAAAGGCTTATCTCTGTCAGGACACAGTATTCTATCACTCAGAAGCTTTCCTTGGGGTCCTTTCAAAATCCTGTTTGTTCCAGTTTCCTCTCCAGCCCTGCTGCCCAGGGGAAACCCCTACTCTGGCTCTTCTCACAGTTCACCAGCTTTTGAACTTTCAGTGCCTGGGATTATGCAGTGTGCAGTCTGTAGGAGTGTGTGTAGCCTCTGCCATCAGCCCCTTGTTTCAAGCCTGTCCACACTGCAGGGTGCCAGTGGTGTGCTGCTATGACTCACTGAGCCATGTCCTCTGTGTTCCTGCCCTGCACTTGCTCATCCACTCTGATGTTGGTGGACAGTTGAGTTGTCTCTAGTGTAAGCTATGGTGAAGAAAGCAAGTGGTATGAATATTTTGGGCAAGTCATCTTTGTGGATTGTATTTTGGGTAATGCCCGAGGAGTGGAATGGCTGGGCCGTTGGCAGGCATTTATTGAACTGGATAACAGCTTTAAACACTCATTCTGGAGTGAGCTTGCTGCTTTTCCGTTCTGCCTGTGAGCTGGGTGTGTCACAGTGCTTCACACCTTGTCACATTCTGTACTTCGTTTAATTGTCCCCATTCTAGTGAATGTGTAGCAGTACCTCATTTGATTTTGATCTGCATTTCCCTGGTAACCAAAGTGGAAGAACTTCTTCGCTTGATCATAGCCAAAAGACTAAGAAGCAATGAAAAAGCGTCTTAATGTGTCTATTGGTTGTGTATTTTTGTTGAAGTTCCTACTGAAGTCTTGTGCTGATTATAAATTTGAATTTTATCATTGCGTTGTAAGAACTCTTTATAGATACTGAATATGAACTCTTTGCTAGATGCATGTTTTTAAACTCTTCTTTCTTGGCCTATCCCTTTTAAAAAAACATATTCCTTCTGGATTGAGACAGCAGTACATGCAGGATTGTCCCATCAGGCAGTTTGTATTAACAAATCTAGTCACTTTTATCAGTCTTTTCACTAAGCAAATTAATAAAGAGCTGCCTAATGAGGAGAGTCACATGTGTACCCACAGTGGTTCAAGCTGCCTGGAAGCAAGACATGGATTATGGTCGGTCATTAATGCATTAATGTTATTTATTGGTAAATACATAAATTTGAATAAAACCTAATTTACTCACTTTGCTTCTTTTATAATTATGTATTCCATAGCCTGTCAAAGAATCTTTGCCTGTTTTTGATCATGAAGATATTCTCCTTTTTCTTCTAAAAATAACATTTGGGTCTGTGATCTATGTTAAGTTAATTTTTAAATACAGGTATGAGGGAAGGATTTGAGGTTTATTTTTCCAAGTTATTCCAAAATCATTTGTTAAGAAGACATTTTTTTTATTAAATTACTTTGGTACCATTTTAGAAGATCAATTGCCCATAGAAATGGGAGTTGTCAGAATAATTTTAATTACAAGCATAGCTGTGATTTCATTGAGCCATACTTACATTTCAAGTACTAGTCACAAAAGCTTGCACCCAGTTTTTACCTAGGGACAATTTGTTGAGGTTTTAACCCCCCCCCCCTTCAAATGCCAGGGTGAGTTGGGGTACCTTTTGCTCTGGGTAAAATTTGTCATTGGGGTCTGGCATAGGGGCCTCTGACTTCTCTCCACGCTGGTCTTTGCCAGCACAGCAGCTTCCTGGTGGTTCCTCGTAGGCCCCACTCGGGAAATCCAGACTCAATAACGTGGTGAATTGGTCTTTCCTGTCTGACAGTGCGTTATGTGTCATGATGTTTATACAGATACAAAGACAGGACATTGGCATGCGTGCTTTTTCCTCTCATTTTGGTCCTCTGTTCGGTGTTTATGTGTGGAGTCTCTGTTACAAATGGCCACATTGTGGACCATAGGATGATCGGCATTCAACTTTTTGTGGTCGCATTTCATAAACTATGCTCACCTTCAGCATGTAGATGGGGCTGAGTTTGCCACAGTGGGACCCTGGGCAGCCGGGAAGCCACTGTGGAGAACTCCATCCTGGCAGTTCGACAGCTGTGCTGCACAGCAGGGTCAGCCTCAGCTTCTTGCTGCGTGTTATGTAAGAGGCATTTCCCAAGTTAGCAGTTTTCTTCATGGTGTCTCTGTTCTTTGAAGGGAGATATTTAAAGTTGTCTCGTTGTCTGTGCTATGTCACGCAGAGCCATTAAGGGCCTTCCTCTTTGATGAATGTGTCCCATGGTTACTTGTGTAACCAGGCATGATGATGATGTGGCTCCAGCCGCCATCAGCCTTAGGCTGTGACCTTGATAACATGTTCGTGTCGGGCGGTCGTTGTCTTTCATGTCCCAGCTGAGCAGGTATGGCAACAGATGTGGGGCAGGTGGCTGCTGCAGGTGCACAGGGCTGTGGAAGGGGTGTGTGTGGCTGAGGGTTTCAGGAACATGATGGGAGTGAGGACACAGATGGGATTCCTGTCAGCTGCTTCTTGCTGGGCTCCAGGGCCAGGCCAGTCCTTGTTTGGTGTTTGAATAGCAGCTTTGCCTTCACTGAAAACAGGACATTCTCTCATTGTCCCTGCCCATTTCAGACAGAGGGGTGTCTGCTGCCATTGTTGATCTTTGCGAATCGGCTCTGCTTACTTATCTGCCCTGGGGCAAGAGGCAGTGTGGTGCTGTCCGACTGGAGGAGCTGACTGCAGGGATGTGAATAGTTCCAGTTCATTTCTGGCTCCTGGGTGGGCAGCTCCTCACCAGCTCCATGCAGCTCTGCAGGCAAGGGCCTTAGGCTGCCTGGCATGCATGACATGTCCGTAGGGCTCCTTGCCTGCCACTTACTAGGGGCAGAGTGCCTGTCTCTTCAGAGCCCATCCTCCTGGCTGGCTCCACACAGGGCCACACATCTGCTTTCCAGGACCCTTCACATATTCCCTCTGCATTGAGCTTTCACCAGCACTGGAGGAGCGATCTCTCCAGCAAGCCACAGCCTGTTCTGATGGAGGCTTTGTCCTCAGATCCCTGCACTTTCATTTCAGAGCAAAGGCATTGGAAGCATGCTGAGCTTTCAGGCACTCTGGAGCTGAATTCAGAGTCCCTGGTGATGTCGAGGTCCCATGGATTTGCAAGTAAAAACATCAGGCGCTTCAAGGCCCAAGGGCAGGGGCCTCAGCTGGCACCACAAGTGTTATGGCCATGGAGGAACCATGGGTCTGGGTGGCCCCTGAAATGATGGTTTGTCTTTGCCTTTGTCAAAAGGTCAGGCACAGCCATCCAGGGTCCTGTTTCTTCCTTGTCTTTCTTTGAAAATAATTTCTCTGTGGCCATACTCAAATGTACTTCTGTAGTCTTTGGTCTGTGCAGGGCACAGCACTGTAGTCTTTGGTCTGTGCAGGGCAAGCACTGTGCCCTGGCACCAGGGCTGGAGTGCAGGTGGGAGCTCCTGAACCCTGGTGCAGAGGGCCTGCATGGTTACATCTGAAGTCACTATGAGGTCTCTTCCCAGTTTCCCTCTGCTCTGGAGACAGCTCACAGGTGACAGCATGAGGAGGCGCTTTTGTGACAGGGCTTGGAGAAGTACCGTTTGTGTTCCATCCTATGAAGTAGAGCTCCATGAGAGAGGGCAGACAGCAGAACACAGGTGACGCTCCCTATGAACTCTGGAGGGGAGGAAGTCTCCAGCTGAGCAGTCGTGGTGGAGTAAGTACTTGTTCTTCTAGGAGGGCCAAGGCCTGAAGTGGGGAGAGCACTGGGTCTGCATGTGTGGGGGGTGTTTTGGAGGCATGCACCTCACTTCTCACAGGGAGTGGTAGCCACTCACGACAGTGCTTCATGCTGGGCTGGGATGAAGAGCTGGGCTTGGGGTGAGAGCTTCACAGAATCCTGAAGAGAAGGGAGTCTCCTCTCTTCTCTTTGGGATTTTGGAGCTGGTGCATTGACAAGAAAGGAAGATAGTGAGCTGTCCCATTCCACCCAGGCATAGCTGTTCCTGTATACACGTGTTGTCTGTGTGGGCCATTTAAACTGGAAATGACTAGAAATACTGGTTTAGTTAGCAAGTTGCAGTTTGACTGCTGCCCAACTGGTTAGGGTCAGTGACATCAGATTGGAAATATTGAATGGAAAAGACTCATCTTGTATAGCAGGTTCCTCAGCCAAACCTGACATCAGAACAGATCAGTAGTGACTGTGGGCCCACTGCCATGGGTTACTATTCCAGTAGGTTTCAGATGTGCACACAGACCGAGCTTTTCATAACTGAGACTCCCTCATGAGGCCCAGGCCTGCTGAGTAGTGGGGCAATGGGCCAGTCTTAGACATCACAAACAGCCTGCTCCCCACATTTAAGTGGGTCTCTTTAGAACTCAGGCTTTATGGTATGTCCCTTCTTTTTGAGTTGAGCATGCGCTGTTCTCAGTGGTGGCATTTGAGTGACCTGGAGTGTGTGCCTTTAGGGGCTCTCATAGTGAGGGAGCAAGGTTGGTCGCCTGTAAAGTTCCTCCTCCTAACATTCCTGTCCTGTTCTGTGGCTCCTCTGAGGCATCTCAGTGGGAGACTGAAGCTGGGGACTTGGGTCTCTTCCCTGGTCCTGTGTGTTGGCATGGATCCGGCTCACCCCGGTCCGGCATTAAGACCTTTGAGGTTGGGTGATTCCTTCACTTCCTCTGACAAGTCACCTGGCCAGATATGGTGCTGTTCTTGGTCTTCCCTCAGGGATCTGCAGAGCCTTCTTGGTTGCTTCCATTCCTTACAGACTGGAGGGAGGACAGGGCATGCACTGAGATATTTTGTCTGGCTGGTCTCAGTGCCACTGGGCTGTTGTAGGGCTCCCAGTGAATGCTCTAGACCCATAGTCCAGATGGGAAGTGAGGTAAGAGCTTCCTGCCGTCGGCCGTTCCCAAGCCTGTCACACAGCACTTGGCTCAGACACTCATGTCTCCTCTTGCCTGCCAGCCTGCTCTCTTCCTCGCCACAGCCAGGGCCTAGTGTTGTGGCTTGCGACTTCAGCCGTCCGTGACAGGATGGTTCCTACTACAGAGCCTAATTGATGGAGGGAAGAATAAACAAGGCAGTGTTGTCCCTCTATGCATGGTTTCATTTCACCGTGTGACAGACCTGTGCTACAATTTTTCTTTTATAAATGGAAAACACCCATAGACAAAACTTGGAGAAGTCAAGTCTCCAGGGTTGATGCCCAGTCAGACCCAGAACTGAGAGCTAAAGGCCCCCAGCCCTGCACTGCCCTCTCCTGTGGATCCATGGGTCCGTTCTGGGTCAGCGCCCTCTGTAGGCTACTCTGCCTCTACTGGAAAGTCAGCTGCTCTTCCACGTGAGCCAGTGGACGGTGTCTCACTCTGGAGGCTGAAAGCACCGCATGACAGTACTTTTCCTACGTTCCATCAGCAAAGCTGGAGCTGGTGCTGTGGTGCTGAGGCCCGATGTCTTCTGATCCGTATTCCAGCCAGTGTGCCAGTGGCCAGTGCTCCCTTGGGTGGCCGCAGAGGCAGAGGGAAGGCCGGAAGGGGGCACCGTGGGCTGAGTGCACGGCGGGGTGCACGGCTGCGCCTCTCCACGCAGGCCGGCACCATGTGTCCACTGCAAGATGGAGCGCTTCCTCCTGCATGGTTCAGAAAACCGCCCAGGGGAGATGGGAGCCCTTTCAGGCAGCCGGCTGGGGGGGGGGGGCTTTCCCTGAAGAGCTATGTGTTAGGACTGCAGTCACCCAGACAGGAGCTTTTGTTTCCATGGGCTACGTGTGTGGCTTCCAGCTGGGGTGTGGTGTGTGTGGGCAGTTTCAGTGCTGTGGCTGGGCGAGTTCATGGAGGCACTGGCAGCAGTGCATGAGGTTCGGGGCTGCTGCTGAGCGTCCTGCAGCAGTGCCCACTCCCGCCAGCTGTCCTGAAGTCGGACGAGCACTAAGCGAGTCCCGGGCTCAAGTTCCTGCACCGCCCGGTCAAACTCAGTCCAGACACTGCTCTCTGTAGATCTGCAGATAATGCGCCATTGCTCCAGCCCTGCAATACTATCGCGCCCCTTGCTTTAGCCTTGCAGTGGACATCGCTATGAGTGGCAGATGTTAAACACTTTATAAGCTAAAGAAGGGTGCGAAGGGTGCGCACAAATTGATAGACAATGTAACCAGACACATTTGAGTATTTTCCTACTAGCTTTTTAGCCTGAGCACCTTGTGGATTAAGTTGGCATTTCCCGTGAAATAAATGACCTCCCGAGGCGGGTCAGGTGCCTTCATACCCTCAGGTTTTCCGCACAGTGTCACAAGGGAACAGCGTGTTCTCATTAAACGTGCACTTCCTTGTCACACACCTTCCCGTGGTCGTACTTTATTTCTTGTTGGTCTGCCCTGCTTATTGTGAAATCTTCCAAGAGCAGGCCTTCCAGCAGCTCTCCGGTTCCCTTTCCCAGAGCATATCTCGTTTCCCACATGAACACAAACAGTGAGAAGTTAAGGACATTTCCTAGGTCATAGGAAAGAAAAATTGGAAGAAATAATTCTTTATTGCCTGGATGTGATATTTGGAATGACCACAGCCATCGTATTGCCAATTTAAAGAGAAAATCAACCCTGCTAGAGGCACTTGGAGTCCCTGGGGACTTCCTGAGCCATTGACTCCGTCATCTTTGAAAAATATCCTGCCTTGGTGACTCCATGTTAGAGGACAAAACTCAGTTTACTTGTTTAGTGTGAGTAGGAATTTTCTGTTACATGTAACCTGAGGTATTCTAACAGATACTTTGGTCCCTAGCATGTTGAATGAATGAATACATGAATGAAGGAGGTGAGGGGCATGAGTTTCATCACTATTTCACTTTGGTCACAGGGAAATTGACATACAGGCTGATTGCTATCTGTGCCTACAAAGCAGTTTGATATTTCCTATCAAATAAAGCACTAAGTCACTACCCTAGCCAGTTCCCGAGACTCCGATCGGTTTATTTGAAATTGCTCCTACCCACCCCTCCCCAAGCTCAGTGTGGAGAAATTCCTTAGAGAATTTTCTTTTTACAATGTGTTAGGAAACCCTAAACAAAACTGAACCATGTTTTAGACAACAGACAAGGATTGATTGTTTGACCAAGGAGTTTTAAAAAGTGTATGTGTTAGTGGGGTTGTTCTTCCAGGGTGAGCAATTTAGTCATGCTTTGGCTACATCATTTTTTTTTTTTAATTTTTATTTGAAAGAGAATAAAACAAAACAGGGCAGTACAGAGCAGATCAGAACAGGACAACATAGGCAACACAGTACATTACATTAAGACAATTGGACATCAACAGTAGCTAACACCATATCACTTACTCTGCTATAGTTGAGCATGGTTTCAAATACAATAATATCAAACATAACACAATAGTATAAAGCCATGCATAGAGTGAAAGAATTACAGGGCTTTCTGAACCGAATAACAGAAAATGATCAATGGGTACTATAATATCTCATTTTCGATAAAAAAAATTTTTGTTTGAACTATCACACATATTCAAATTCCAATAAGACACAATGTGATAGATAGAACC